>PVJA010001524.1:101823-125097 GCA_004027025.1 Myocastor coypus
AAAAAAAAAAAAAAAAAAAAAAAAAAAAAAAAAAAAAAAAAAAAAAAAAAAAAAAAAAAAAAAAAAAAAATTACCAAATAGAACCTATAAATCATTTAGCATTATAAGATGTCTAACCTGGATCTCAACAGTTTGGGGCACAATTTGCCTCTGTTGAATAAAGTGTCCCAAATATGAACAGGGTGCCATAGTTTGCACTTTTTCAGAGGCTATGATTAGACCTATACTGTGGAGGGCATCATCTAATTAGACAAATATGTGACGTAAAATGTATAGGGACTCGTGCCAACAGAATGTCACTATGTAATACATAGTGTATGCAGATGGGTAAGCCTGTCACACTGACCAAATGACTGTAGCCACAAACTCTTGGCACAGGGTTGGACCATTTGCCATACCTTAGAATAGACAATGCCATTGAAAATGGCACATAGGAGACTGATTATTAACACAGGGTAAACTAAAAGCGAAACATTTTATCTTCAAGGTGGAGAGCAATAGAAATGGGTCTTTTAAATTAAGCACCATAAGGGAAGAATGTAAAGGAATAGCTATAGGACTGGGCAATCCCTGTTGTAGTGCTCCCACAAGTTCCATGGTGTAATAGGTTGCCTGCAAGTACTATAGCAATCTCCACTCCACTTTCCCGATCCTTTATTTTTTTAATAAAAATTGGGGCATTTCAAGGGCTATTGGAATGCTCTAGGTGCCCCACCATCAGCTGTCATAACAAGTGTATGAGTTGCTATATCTTGTCCCGAGTTAGGGGCCACTGATCAACCCAAGCAGGGTCATTAGACACCCAAGTTATCTTGGATGCCATCCACAGGGTTGGAGAAGAGATCAAGGCCCCTCCTGAAAATGGCCTAAGCCAAAAGATGTTCTTTTCTTGATTACTTTTACCAAGCACTAGATGGGGACAGAAATCTTGTTGTAACATCTAATGAGCCACCAAGGAGTTAGGACTGACCAAAAATGCTTCCCATACCCTATAATATGTCACAACCCCATTGATTAACTGGTATATGGGGGAGGTCATAAGGAGAACGATATCTAGAATGACCTTTTGCATCCCTCCAAATTAGTAACTTAGCACTTCTGCTAGGGTGAGAAGCTTTGCCCACCCCTTGTAAATCCGTAGTGGCCACATCCAGAGGCCATGCCTCAGGCCAGTGATACCGACCAGTGACTGAAACATCTGCACCTGTGTCTAATAGCCCTTTAACTGCTTTTCCTTCCACATTTAACTCCATCTCTGGACAATTTCATTTAATCTGTTGAACCCAGTAAGTATTAGGAGAGCCAAAACCCTTGTATTGTTTTTCCTTATTTATAATTTTTTTCAATTTTTTCCAAGAGAAAAATGACCAACTGAGCAACAGGAGTACCTGGAGTGATGTTAGTAATGGTTTTGGTAGATTGAATAATAATTGTGATTTCTCTGGTGTAATTAGCATCAATTAAACCAGGCAAAACTTGGAGATCTTTTAAAATGAGTTTGCTGCAGCCTAGCAAGATTCCCACTGTACCCTGAGGCATAGGACCGTGGACTCCAGCGGGAATAATCTGGGGACCCATGTCAGGAGTCAACAGGAGTCTGGAGGAGGAACTGACATCTGAGCCTTGGCACTCACCAAAGGTCACAGATAGTTATGGCAGGGGAGGGGAAAGCATTCCCATTGTTTGATGGGGCCAAGGCAGGCCCCATGGGAAGTTTCCCTGAAAGGGTCAGCCTTCCACATCAGTTTTAGATCTACACTCACTCTCCCGATTGTACCTTCGTCTACATCTAGTATACATGGACTGGAAGGTTTTATTGAAGAGACAGATAAAGGCTGCGTTGTCTTTGGTGCAGCAGGACGGTGTTGGGCTAAACGTGCCTCATCTCCAGAACAGAAACAAACAACCTTACTTTTTCCCCTTTTGTTAGACTCTGGATGAATAACCTGCATAACAGCTGCTGCCAAGGCAGCTCCCAGTACATATGAAGAGCCAATAACCACACAAATCTGAATCATGTCAGGCAGTATAGCTCGCTGTTTATGGTCTCTTAAAGCCTCTTTACACCATTTAATTACATTTTCAAAGGCAATTGTTGAACTATTATTTGGCTAGCTTCCCTGTCACTGATAATCTTCTCAGTAGCTTGCAACAAACCCGCGGAAAAAGCTTGGAAAGGTTCATTAGGGCCTTGCCTAACGGAAGGCAAGTTAAGGAATGTTTGACTCTAACAGGGGAATTCCCTCCCAGCCCTAATCACAGCTATCTTAATTTGCTAACAGAGTTGCAATATAAAGGTCAGTTGATGGTGCTAGCAAAAGCACCCTTTCCAATTAGCAAATCTCTTGTAATGGTTAAGTTGCAAAGTGCCTGTTAAACTCAACATTCAAAGAAAGTTCCGTTCCACAATAGTCTCTTAGATTCAAACATGTTTTAGATATTTCTTTCCAATCATTTGGGACCATAGTCTAGTGTTGTAGCATTTCCACTAAACTCAAGGTAAAGGGAGCAGTAGGGCCATAAGTCGGTACAGCTTGTTTTGTTTTAAGGTTTTAAAAGATACAGATTCCTGAAGACCTGCAACTTAGTTTCAATCTGTGACTCAGCAAAATTTTCCTGCGCTGCCATGGCCAGGATTGCAGCTTGTGGCTCTGTAAAACCCACTGAGTGTTGTGGTTTTCCCAGACTTTAATCAGACACTTTCTTGAGCCCAACAAACTTGCCATGCCAGCAAGGTGCATAGCCAGTGCCAAGGCCACAGTGTATCACAGTCACGACCCCCTACGCAGCACCAGGTACACAGCACAATAGTTAGTAGTACACACCAACCTCCAGGCCTGGATAGGGTGAACAGATGTGCAGGTGGCTGGGGAATCCAAGCTGGGTCTGCCTAAGACTGGAGGGCAGGGTGACATCCCAGAGCCCAGTTTGTGTCCCTTCCCCCAGTGGCACTCCACTGCTTGGAACCAATAGCTCACAAATTAAAAGAACTTTTTCCTTTTTCATCTAATGGAGCAAAGTTAGAGGGTTTAAACTCTATCTGCTGTTTCTTTTCTCTACCCTCTTTGTCCCACTTGGGACTTGATGGTAAAACAATGCTCCACTCCAAGTCCCTTATGGTAGTCATAGAAAATAGCACAAATACAAACAACAAACAAGTTTATATACATCTCTATACAGCTATAAACATCTATGGTTCTTGAAATTCTTTTTCTCATTTTTAACTCAATCTGCATTTTACCTGTTAGGGTTCTCTCAAGCCTTTCTCTCTTTGTGTTCCTTTATCTCTCTGGCTCTAGTGAGTCCCGTCCCCAAGTTTTACACCTAGTGCACCAGCGCCAACACACATCTGTGCAGACTAATGCTGTCTCCAATCAGTACAGTTCCCTCCCTTATGCGCTCCTTGGAAGTGACTCCTCCTCCCACACTTATCTTGTACCAGGCATCCTGATTGGGCCCCAAACATAGGGATCCATTGGTCTCATGGTGATCAATTCTACCTGGAAAGTCAGGGCAGCAGGAAAGAGAAAGATAGACAGAAAAGACAAAAGCTGAGCTAGCTGGTCACTGGTCTGCCTGATGGGCAAGACTAACACAACTTAGTAACACAAGACACAGGTGGCCTAGTGACGAGTAGCTGACATTAACCAGCCAGAATATTCATCTCAGGACTGAGGTAGCTTGTTTGCTTTAGGCATTGAGGCCCAGTCCCACCTATACACATTTGACCAGTCTTCTAGCTCCCTCCATTCTCAACCAGTTTTAGTAATTCACAAGAGTTTAGAAATCTGCCTATTTCTTTGAGATTCTCCGCTTCATTGAAGGATAGGTTTTCCAAGTAGTTACTTACAGTCCTCTCAATATCAGGGATTTCTATTGCGATTTTATCTTTTCATGTCTAACTTACTGATATATTTTTTCTTTCCCTCCATTGGAATGTTTTGCTAAGGCTTTATCTTTTCTAAAAATAAGCTCTTTCATTTATGAATTGTCTTTATTTTTTTATTTCTTTGTCTCAATTTCATTAATGTCCATGTTGGCCATTATAATTTCCTTCCGCATGCTAATATTTTTTAAATATTTATGTATTTATGTATTTATGTATTTATGTATTTATGTATTTATTTATTTAGTAGAGGGTCTCACTACACAGCTGAGACTCATAGTGATCCTCCTGTCTCAGCCTCCCCAGCATTGAGGATTATAGGCATGCACCACCATGCCTGGTTTCAGTGTCCAGCATGGTGCAGGGTCAGCATGGTGTGGGGTACTGAAATGGAACCCAAGTCCTTGAGCTTATCAGGTAGGTGCCACTGAGCTATCTGCCTAGCCCCTTGTGCTAGTTTTGGATCTAAATTGGTTTTGTTTTTCTAGGGCCTTGACTTGTATCATTATGGTATTTATTTGGGATTGCTCTGGTTTTGTATATGAGAAGTCACAGCTTCTCATATACAAAGCTCCTCCCACTGTGTCCTATACATTACCCTAGGCTTTCCATATAACTCGTGGAAATGGCATCTCTGGATAAATGCAGTTATCTTTACACTCCTGTAATGTAGTATATGTTTGCTTTATAGTCATGACTCTGATGGCAAATAGAGAAATAGTCAGAAAGTGGAGAACGTCAATTCCTATTACTGCTTCCCAGGAACACATACTGAAGCATGAACTCTGTTTGCTTCTCGTCAGCTGTTGTTCAATGCCAGTGAAATCCCTAGACCCAGCAATTAGGGCAGAACCATGGAGATTTAAATCCTAAGTATGCCTTTCCCCACTGTGGGCTAATATCTGAGGAGAAAACAATCTTTTTTACCAAAAGTTGCTAGACCCAAGCTATCCAACAAAAATATACAGTACTATAAGTCACCAATATGAACCACATATACCATTTTAAATTTCCTAGAAGTAGTTAGATTCATTTGAATGATATGCTTGTTTAACCCAATATATCTAAATATTACTATTTCAATATTTAATCAATATTGAACATTTGTTAGTAAGATATTTTGCATGTTGAAATTTGAAGTAAGTCTTTGAAGTCCTGGATGTATTTTACACTTACAGCCCTGCATTTCACAGTCATGACTACCGTACTGAAGAGGCATAGATCGGTATTTTAACACTGGCCTTGAAGTTACAGCACTGATAATGACAGAAAGGATCAGAAGTTGAATCATGAGGAGTGATGAACTGAAGAAAGAGAAATCATTTTCCTTAGAGATTATTTCTTAGTAGAGCCTGAAGCTCTTGAAGTGCTAATTAGAAGTGCACCATCCTGTCTGCCCTTAAATCGATCTAACTATAACCTCTAAGGTCAGTACCCATTTTAAAGCTTTGGGATAATTCTCCCATATATTTACTAAATGTTCTGGTGTCCAGAAAAGAAGACATGTTTTCGAACCAGATATTTAAATACTCTTTAAACTGTAAAAAATATAGAGAACTGAGTGCTGCATTTCTTAGTAAGGTAAACAGTTGAATACTTCCTAGTCAGGACAAGGTCTGACCAGTTCGTGGTTGGAGTTCAGCCCGCCCACTCATTTGATTTCTCTGATTAAATGGGAGATTTCATGTATTATTTTTAAATACATATTTTTGCTCTGTTTTTACAAATACATTAAAAAGTATAGTAATGGTAGATTTACAGAATACTCGCAAAGATAATTCAGAGATCCCCCATATACCCTTCACTCAGTTCTCTTAATGTTAATACCTTATATTGCCAGAACTGGACAATTACCATGATGTGATGCTATGAACCACAGGCTTTAGTTGAGTTTCACCATTTCTTCACTTAATGCCATTTTTCTGCTCTGGGGTCACACCTAGATGTTCCCACTGGGCCTAGCCCTGTAGCCTTTTGTGTTTGTGAGACAGCCAGTTCATGCCCCCTTCATCTGGGCCTTCTCTCCTTCCTGTCGGGCCCGCCAGGCAAGGAAGGAGAGTCCTAAGGACCCGAGTGGCAAGCAGCACCAGGCATAGTCTAATTCCAACAGCTTCCCTGGCTGTACAAGAACAGCTGCAGCTGCCAATTGCAGAGCAATCTTTACACATCCAGGGTGGAGAGAAGTCTTCATTACGGGGGTCTGTTGCACACCTGGGCTCACTCATGTCCTTGCTAGTAGCACTGCATTCTAACTATAGAATAGAGTTTATCTGTGAAGATTATTACGTGGCCGTTGTGTTCCCATGGGAAATGAATTCCTGGGGTTATAAGTTTGTGTGTCTTTTTTTAGCTTGTGGAGATGTTTAAATATATCATAGCCAAAGCTCCCAACCTGGGTAGTGACATTTAGACATACTGTATTTTTACTTTCCTTTCGGCTCAGCATGTAAATTTCCTTTTAGTCCAGTAGGACTAAACCTCTTGAGAAAGTGGTTTTATTTCTTGGCCACTTTTCCTTGAGCAGAAGTCCAATTTTGCAGTGCCTGAAACCACTAACTAAAATATATGCTGATTTGCCTTAACTGCAAGAACAAATCCAATTAACAAATCCACCAGGAATAGGCCTGGAACAGAGCCATTCTTCCAGGTGGAAACATCTTTCCCTGAGACACGCTTGCTGCTTGTGCGACTTACCCACTCCTCTGATTGTCCTGACTGGGGAAATTGGACATCTAATAAATTCGCTTTCACAAATCCTAGACATGAATGGCTAACACAACCAAAGACTTGTCTTTCTGATCTTTATTATGTCCAAGGCTATCTCTCTTGGATTTTGACAGCAGAAATAAGTGAAGAAACAATTCAAATGAAAAGCATTCTGTGCACAGGAAAATGCTGAAAAGGCAACTGTTAAGATAGCATAAAAAACCAAGGACCGATGGAACCAAAATAACTCAAGGCCATCAATGCGTAGTTGGGGCTATTTCAATTGTGACAGGAAATGCTTTGAGTATCTGTTTCTGTAAGCACACAGTCACTCTGAATCTGGGAGCCCTACCCAGCAGTTTAATCGCTGTGTTTTATTGTCTTACAGAACATCCCTGTGCTCTGTTGTATCTTGTTTTGGTTTTTGTCTTTTTGAGACAGGTCTTTGCTATGTTCAGACTGACCTTGAGCTTACTTCATAATCCAAGCTGGGCTCAAACTCATGATGATCCTCCTGCCTCAGCCTCCCTAGTCCTGAGACTACAGGCATGTGACAGACTGCCTAGCTTGTTGTATCTTAAAGATGATAATACTTTCTAAGAACTCATGGGGCCAGTGAGACAGCTCAGCAGCCTAAAGTGCCTGCTTAGGCAAGCTTAGGCAAGCTCCAAGGCAAAGCTCACCTTTTAAAATACTGTAGGCTCCCTTCCTAACTGGTCCCCACTCTACTTCAAAAGGTCAGATCTACTTGGTGTATGACAGGGAAATCCCTTACAAAATAATAATTCATATTTGTATACTTTCAGCTTTTTAAAACACTTCCATTTTCCTCCTACTAGCTTTGGGAAGACATAGACTGAGTATTATTGTGATTTTTTTCTATGGAGAATCTATTTGTAGATTCGAGCACCTTCCTAGTAATAGACTGGAAATAGAGCGTCTAATTCTGTTTGGAGACTTCTGTGTCCCATTCTTCTCTAATTATATTCAGTGAGCCTCGGTCCTTTTTGTATTTTTCCCCCTCTTAGCAAAATACTTCACTTTGGGGGACATTTGGAAATGTTGCCCATTTTAGGGCTCTCTATGTCTTACTGGAACTCAAATTTTTAGACAGAAGTGGCAACAGTGGAATTCATGGCTATCCAGGGAGTGGAAGGTGTGCCAGGTGAAAGGGACTCTCCCACTCACTGAGGTCACATTTGTGGACCTTTGCTTGTGTTTGTTTTTGTTTGTGCTTGGAGCCTGGAGACAAGGCCAAGAGCTTCTGCTCCATCTAAGGCATCAGGACAAACACGGGACGAGAACAGACTTGCCACATTCTGGTGGGCTCAGCTTCCAAGATCAGAGTCCTGATTAATGAGGATCTCAGGTTGGTGAAATCAAACAGATCAAAGAAAATTAATTACCCAAGGAATTTGTCAATTCCTAATTAGAAATTGCTTTGGTATTATTAACGACCAAAGTCATTATACCATTGGCAAAATAAATAATAATGAATCATATTTAAAATGTTCTGATAGAATGGAAAATTAATGGATCAGTCCCAGTTCCAGAAAGATACTTCCTCAGCTAATCAGTTGAGTGGTGTTGAAATTAAAAGAGAAAGAGGGAAAAGTGCCAAAAGTAGACTCTATTTTGCTATCCCATTGACTCATTGCTAGAAGAATCACTCTAAGTCTGCCTGGTATTTTTTGTTTGTTTGTTTTTATTAAAGGCTTCCCATCAGTCCCCAGTTTTCCAAGTTCTCCCCAAACCTGAGGTTCACTTTCTTACCTCTTCTCCATGCCACAGGGTCTTAGGAGTTGTGGGAGAAAGTAGTGACATGCAGTTCCCCTCATGTGATTTGTATGTGTTCATAATGACATCTTTGGAGTGTGTCAGCCGGTGCCATCTGGGTGCTTTACAGCAGTGTCTGAGAATCGGTGACAACTCAATCTCAGGCCAAAGGATGGGGAAACATATTGCATGATTACAACTCCCTTTTAGGCAGGGAGACTCTGGCAGGAGGTTGTCCACATCTGCTACATCCATTACAAAGTCTCTGCTTTCATGAATATTACAATGAAAGTAGCCATCAATCTGGCTACAGTCACCACTCTCTTCTGGCTGCTATTTTCCTTCTGGCCTGCTCTAGTCTGTGCCTAATAGCATGTTGAGGTGTGTCAGTCTCTCACTGGGTCTCCTGTCTGCTGATGTTGGAACAATTAAACCATGCCACTCAATACTGACTGACAGTCCTTGCGAAAGGCAAGGGCCTGACATCACCTCAGGGGCTAATTGCTGAGGAAAAGGACATGGGTCCTCAGTTCAACACATCTGGCCCTGCAGTACTTAATGTTTCTGCTGTGCTTCTCAATCTGAAGTGCAAAGCAAACGACCATGTGCAAAGCAACGACCATGACCCCCACCCCAGGTTTCAGACTTAGTAGGCTGAGAAGGCCCTTGGGAGCTTGGTGTCAAGCTCTGAGTAGCCCCCTTCTATCTCTTTGCTATTGGAAGTGTGGTTGTCTTTCCAGCAGCATTGCTTTCTCTGGGGAACACATCTAGGGCCCCATCCAGTCAGATAGATTCTGATTCAGTGTCTGTCTGTCTGTCTACCTATTTGTCTATCTTTTTTTCCCTTTTATGTATTTACTACAGCGTCTTACTACATAGCTCGGACTTATACTGATGCTCCTGTTTTCAGCCTCCCCAGTGCTAAGAGTACAGGTGTGTGCCACCACACCTGGACTTGGTGGCCCCAGGAGTGGGGCCAGCACAGCATGCGGGACCAGAGCTCAAACCCTGGTCCCTGCGCTTGCCAAAACAAGCACTTAGTCTACTGAGCTATCTCACTAGCCCAAAATCTATATTTAACAGAACCATTTTTTTTTCTTTTTTTTTTTTTGCATTTACCATATGAGACACCCTGGTCTATACTGTTCATTTAGCGTGTGATGCAGACTGGGATATCACAGATCCTTTGTTCAACAGTTTAGGAGCCTTGCCTCCAAGATGGTAAATTATTAATTCTATATTATCTCTCACATGATTAACTTTTCACAAATAACTGTGTCTTTCATCTAAATTGTAATAACCTCAAAGGCAGAAGAGCCATGTGTTCAAATTCTTGCACAAAATAACTTGCAAACAGGCCCCATCCAACATTTCCTATATGACTGTGATGATATTGTAAAGACTTCTCATGAAGTGAGAAAAGTTTTATTCATGAAAATATCTGTAGTGACAGTAGTGTTCTGTCCTTCTTTAAAAGTATAGGGGCCAGGGAGATAGCGCCATGGCACAAGTTCCTGCCTGGCAAGTGCAAGGTTGCAAGTTCAAACCCCGGTCCTGCAAAAAATAAATAAATAAAAATTAAAAAAAATTATAATAATAGAAGTATAAATTTAAAAAGCAGAAAGCTGGTGAACAGTCTCAGGTTTGTAGTGTCTGGCCTTTCAATGGTGCAGGCCTCTGTCTGAGCTCCTCACTTGCAGTATTTACGGTAAGGTATCTACAGTAAATAAGGATTTGGCTGGGATATGACTGTTCCTTTGAATTTTATCCAGTGCTGTAGTGGAAAAAGTTTCATTTCAAGGTATGATGTAAACTCTAAATCAGGAGAATTTAGAAAACAAGCAAAATCCTACTTGAAGACCGTAACTGATTTAGTCATCAATCTTGACAAATAGACTGAACTATCATTCTTTGGGCATTTTGATATGAGAAGGCTCTTCCTTAAGCTGTAAGACGTCAGTCAGAAGTCCGTTTCAATTCCAGCCAACGTGTACGTATATAAAGCTGGGATCTTGGCTCTTTTGTACTCCTGAGCATGGATAAAAGTAAAAGAATGTCGGACAACAAATATTCCTTGGTTGCTCCTAGAACCCAGTGTGGGCTGAAGAATAAAAGCCTGGACCTTCCCCCTGGAAGTTCATTAGAAGTGTAGGTCTCCCTTACCTCCTGGGTCAACACCTGCAATTGTTCCTGTGCATAGGAAAGAAAGTCAGAAAATCACAGAAGGTTCTAGAGGGGTGGGGCATGGTGTTGGAGCAAGGACTCGGTGGTAATAGGAACAAGGCAGCCACTTGGCGAGAAATACAGTGCACTGGCCAAAAAAGAGTGGGGAGTGACAGAAAGGAGGTCGTGCTCAAAGCATGACAGGAGAGGAGCAGCGAACAAAGAAAATAAATGAAAACCTTATATGGACACTGATCAGGTCAGCCTTGAGTCCAGGGTTGGAAGCTGTGAGCTTCCTCCAAAGGCAAAACAAGACTTGACAGAGTTCGCGATTCTCCACTAGGAAAAATCATGATCTGATTCAGACTCAGCATAGGCTTTAGAAGTGAAATCATAGACTTAGCTGAGGAACCAGATGTGAAGTAGGGCTTGGAGCACGGAGGCTGATGAAGCCAAAGAGCGTGAGAATATTTGTGGAAAAGTAAAGTCATATTGGACAAATATGACGCACCAGGGTGGCAGAAGCCGTGGTAAGGAGTGGTGACAGGGACTGCATTTCAGACGTACCAGGTGAAGGCCCATGCTGAGCCACACAGAGCCCTGGACCCAGCAGTTACACAAAGCCAAGCAGGAGGACTGATCTAGAGATAGGAATGTACATCTCTGGCCTCTTGGATGGCAAATTACTTTCAAATTTAAGACACAAGTGAGGAGCCACTTGGTTCCAGTGACATCGAACCATTTTCCACGTTGCATTCAGTGCTGTGTAGAAATGCCGAAGGTTCACATGGCTCAGGAATTATTGTGAAGAAGAACAAAGATGGATCCTGAGCACACAACGTGCTCAGATCATTTTTTATCCTTGATTTATGCAGAACTTTCTGTGGTGCAATTATCCCTCAATAGGACCAAAGCAAAAGTGTTAACTTTCGTGGCATCGCTTTCGTGGCTAAGCAGGCAGGAGCCCACTACCATGGCCCCACTGAACTGTGTCCTCAGCACCCAGAAGCCAGCCCTGCACATAGCCAAGGCTCAAAAAAACAGCCCAAATAAATGGTCGAGGGTGGAGATGTTTTCTAAAGGCAGATACAAGAAAATAGCAATAAGTAAGAGGCTGACATTGAAGGAAAAATTAGAAAAGCTTCAAAGCATTAATATATCTTCTCTCTTGAGAACATTTACCTTGGAATTTTCCCAAAGCAGTTCATAACTCAAACAAGGCCTGACGTCACTGCTTAGCCTCTGCACAGTAAAATTACCTATGCTCAGTATTGTCTCTGAGTCACCAAGAAGGGTAAAATAGCTTCAGCCTCTAGAACTAAGACAGCAAGGCATATGAAAAACAATGGCAAAATAATTTTATCAAAATGGTTAAGATAAGTATTTTAAGACCTGAAGTCTCAGGATAATTCAATGACATATGCAACAAACTTTATCACAATGGTACTATCTGTGCACAGGAGCCAGAACCATAGTATTCCTCCAGAGACAATTATCTTCAGCCTCCCTTAGTCAGCCTAGCTCACTGATGAGAGGGTCCCCTTTACCTATGACAGTCATCTGAACGTTATCAAAATTCTTGCCTGGAAAAATTAGACTTCTTTTCCATGCCCACAGGGACGTTTTTCTTCACTACACAGTTACCTCTGCACACAGAAAGGCGCTGGAAACATCTGCTAGGTAGTAAACAAACATCAAAACCACAAGCAAAGAAATAAAAGCCACTTTGGGCGTGGTGGTGCATGCCTGTAATCCCAGCACTTGGGAGGCTGAGACAGGAGGATCGGTGCAAGTTCGAGACCAGCCTGTGCTACAAAAGTGAGCTTAAGGCTAGCCTGAACTGCATATTGAGACCTTGTCTCAAAAAGACAAAAAAAAAAAAGAAAGGAAAGGAAAGGAAAGGAAAGGAAAGGAAAGGAAAGGAAAAGGGAAAGGGAAAGGAAAGAAGAGAAAAGAAAAGAAATATAAGCCACATATGCAGTTACCATTGCCAGAGGATGGTGGCCACTGAGGGACACTCAGAAGCCTGCGGGCACAGCTGTGCTCCCAAGGGTGTTTCCCTGCAGAGCGAAGCTTTGCACCTCATAGGTGCTCAGGAAACAGTTTGTGAGGAATGAACAGTGTATTTGTTTCCCACTTCATTTGAAAGGGTGAAGATTGGAGGATGAGCTCTAGTCTTAAGAGTTTTATCATATTTCATGGCACAGAGTAGATGTTTTAGGGGTCGGTCTCTGTGAAAGTGTTACAATTTGTGTCTAGTTGGTCCTGCACAGCCATGGGATGGCCTCTAGAGTTTGTGAGGAACTCATGATCCACTGGAATTATAGGTATGAGGGCTGCTGGGATATCGGTATGAGTACTTCCCCCAACCCAGGATGGATAGCCTGAAGGTGACAGAAGGGAGACAGACTTGTTCTCTATAGCCATTGCTGCTGCCACTCCTCCTTTTTGCTCTTGCTGTTTGGCCACCTTCTGCCACCATGAACTGCTGCTCTCTGCCATGTGCCCCTCTGCCTTGGAGCCAGCCGAGTATGGACTGAAACCTGCAGTAACTGTGAGCTAAATAAATCTTTCCTTCCTTCATTTTGAGTGTTGGGTATTTGTCCCAGCAATAAGAGTAACTGAGACAAGGTACTCTCCCTAGCATTGCAGCTCTCCCTAGCATTGTGGAAATTGGTGTGATGGGTTTGGAAAACAGCCTAACACTAAGTTAGCAGAACTAACACGTGCTGAATCCTCTTGGAAGGCAACATTTGTTCGCCAAGTGCCTTTTCCCCCCTAGCATCCGCCACACACAAGCACAGGCACTTGTTTTTGCTGTCGTCTCCATTTGAATGTGAACTCACTCAGGGCTGGGAATACATCTCCCGTATGAATATACAAGCTGCATTTGGAGACCAGAGGTGAGCTAATGTATTTTTATTTCTATTTATTTTTATTTAGAGTTTGTACTTGATGACATTATTTCTAAGATAAATCTGAAATAAAGATGGTTTGGACTCAGTTTTCCTGGGGGTCTCTTGGGAATGCTGCAAGACAACCTGATGAGAGACAGCACCGGCAGGGACCTGTCACCGCAGGCCCTGGGCTCCCAGGAACTTGCAAAGTACTGCAACGCATCTGCGCAGAACATGGCTGTAGACGCACCGTCAGCCTGGGATGTGGCAATCATTTTTTGTTGCAGGCAACACTGTGAGGGAAGCAAGTTTTTAGTCTTAATCAAAACTGCCGCCAACATGTGAGGCAGTCTCAACGCCTGCCACCTCCAGCGTCTCTCCCATCGGCAGGTCTGCGTTCCCTGTGCCCTGAATAGCCCCAGTTATTGTCATCGCTCTGCAAAGGCCTGGCTGCCTCTACGCCGTCGGCTGTCTAACAGAAGCCAGAATAAAATTTAAAAATACAAGTCAGACCGTGTTACTGTTCTATTCAAAGCTCTCTAATGGAATAAAATCCAAAATCCTTGGGAGGCTCTATATCAGGCCCGGAGCTGACCTGCCTTGCTTTCTTTCTTACTATACTCTCATTTTATTTCCAGTGCTGGGGATTGAACCCAGGGCTTCCCCATGTGAAACACATGCTCTACCATGGAGCTACACCCCAGACCTTCTCTTCTGTCTTCCACTGTGCTCTGACTTCATGGGCCTCCTTGCTAACCCTTGAACAAATCAAATGAGCATTGCAGAGCCTTTGTGCTAGCTGGGCTCACCTACGGAAAGGCTCTTGCCTTGTGGTTTGCTCCTGGGTCCCTGTGCTGATGAAATGACATACTGTCATCACGGCCTGAGACACCCTCGGTGACTCCTCCACTGTCCACTTTGACTGGGCTTTCTTGACTTTCCTCATCATCTCTTGACACAGTGTGTAAGATTGTGTTCATTCGGGTGTCATCAGCCTTCCTATGCAAGCAGGGACTGTCTTCTGTTGACTATAGTATACCCCAGTGTCTAAAACAGCTCTTGGTATGTGGATATGGCACACTAAATATTTATAGAAAGGATGAGTGGATTTCTAAGTCCTGATGCTCTGTATTAGCAGCTGCAATGCTGGAGTGGTTGAAGAAGAAGCAAATGTAGGAGAAATATTATTTTAAAAATTAAGGAAAAACAAAATGAGCCACAGCGGACTGTGCTCAGCGCTCTTCCCTGTGCTGAAACACAGCCAGGCCAGATTTGTTCTCTTCGGCTGCTGAAATCTGCTTCTTGTCACAGGCCAACCTAGACATCTATTTTGATACACGCATTAACAGTCTCTTGGCATGCAGAGTGGTCCTATCATTTACCAGATTTATTAAAATTATGGGAAGTGGTGTGAAAAGCCTTTAGCCATATGGGGAAGGAGGTGAAATGCTGACCTTTGGCATTCGGCCAATTTTATATAAGTTTAGAGTTTCAGACCCTTTTCTCCTCCTGGGTGGAGTGACTCTCTCTTATCAAATGTCTATCTTTGAGTAGCCATAAAAACATGCCTGTGCATCTGGAGGTATTATTAGTGCTCAACGAATCACATTGTGATGTACAAAAAAAATCAACATGTGGGCTCAACTTTACAAAAGCTCAAAAGTTTCCTTGCCCTGCTAATTTTTTGCCTTTCTGTATTTTACCTATTTGAGCTTTGGTGAGAAGTGGGCCCACTTGATAGATAAACTATGAAGCCTACCCTTAAAAAACCTACCAGGGAGCATATCCACGCTCAGTCCAGACAGTGTGACCATGACAATCTCTCTCACCACCATTCACCTGTCATGGCCTTAAGAAGCTCAGCTTGGAGCCCGGCAGGATGGCTCAGTAGTCTAAAGCGCCTGCTTGGGAAGGCTTGGGCAACTGCAGGGACCGCAATTCGACCCCCTGATACCACATGCTGCACCAGCCCTGCCCTCGGGACAGGCTGAGCTGGCCATAAAAATGAGTGAATAAACAAACAAAGGTTCTGAAACAATAAATAAATAAATAAATAAATAAATAAATAAATAAATAAATAAATAAAAAATTCTTTAAAAAAAAAAAAGAAGCTCAGCTTGACCCCCCCCCCATTCTACCAGTCCATTTTCCAGGCCACACTACCTTCCATGGAATCCATAACAGGTACCTCTGGCAAGTCACCTCAACTCTAAGTGCCGACAGAACAGGGCTATCCACGTAGGGCTCCGAAGAGTAGAAGAGATGTCCATTCAAATGCATTAGCATGCCTCTAGCACAGAAATGGTGCCAAACTTCACCAGAGAGTGTCATTACTTTGTATTATGATTATTGCTTCTCATCTCTTTTTATTGGGAGTTGAAAGATCTTTCCCCCTTGGTTATACTTTTTCAGATTCTACTTTTTATTTTTGTGTGTTACTGGGCTGGGGAGCTAGTCATCCCAAACTGCACATTATAGACATCTTTTGATGATAATGCCACCTGATGGCATTTAATACCAGCATGGTAGTGGTACTGCAGATTGATTGCCCAATGTCTGGGGATTTCCCAGTAGCACACAAACATAACTCTGAAGCGAGTTTCACTTCCAAATCACCTTAGAAATACTACCAGTAATGTAGGGATCCCTTAATCTTACTGCGAAATGGTTCAACCCCAGGGAGACATGGTGGTAGGAATCAGAAAGAGACAAGATGAAAAGTTGGGCTGGATGGTCACCAGTCTGCCTGATGGGCAAGACTAACTCGATGCACACACAAATTATCCTTCATTTGTACTCATACAAAGTTTGCATCCCATAACACAAGACTACCCAACAAGTAATAGCTGGCCTGAACCAGACAGAATGTTTTTCTCAACATGATGTTTTTCTCAACACTGGGGTAGCTTTCTGATCCAGGCAGGGAAGCCCAGTCCCACCTACACACAACTGATGAATTTCCTGGCTTCCTGTGGCTCCTAGCACAGAAAGAGGCCAGGGAGATAGCTCAGGGACAGAAGCGCCTGCCTCATAAGTGCAAAGTCCTGAGTTCGATCCCTGATCCCATGAGAGACAGAAAGAAAGAAAGAAAGAAAGAAAGAGAGAGAGGGAAGGAAGGAAGGAAGCAAGGAAGGAAGGAAGGAAGACTACCATGAAGTCAAAGCCATTTTTATTTCCAAAATTGTTTTCTCTATGAGGTGGCGACAGGAAGGCCAAGCAATTGGAAAACAACTCACCAGTAAGCATAGATTATTTTTGATCGCCCCTCTTATGTAAGGATTAAGGCAGAGGGAATTTTGATATCAGAGCCAGCTGAAATTGGTCTATTTACAGAATTTGGTTACTATTTCTTGAACCCTGATCTCTCAAGTCATGCAGATGGCTTAATGTCCAGCGTCATGATGAGAAACTTTAGCATGAATGACTCTTTTTATTTTTAGCTTGGTCTCTTGGGGTCCAGTGTACGAACGTAGTCTGAAACAATGGCCTGCTGTAATTTTATTTGTTGTCAGGCTGCCACCTGTGTGAGGGTTATTAGTGCTCCTGTCAGTTACCATCATTTTGAGTGTCTGTTCTGAACATATGGGGCACGGGGTTATTCATGCATATTTTGGGGGGGTTATTGCACCAGGTGAAGAGAGGCCACTTGGCCACTTGACATTTATGCAATGAATGTGTGCAAACATTCAAAACTTTTAGAGAAATGGTAGCATGGCAGAAAGGCTGCAGTTACAACTGTAGGAAGGACGCTACCAAGTGCTTGGAGTCGGCGCATTATCCAAGGTTCTGGAAAAGTTCTGTCAAACCAATTAAAATCAAATACAGAGTCAGATGCAGAGTCCAGTTGCTTCAGCCAGTTTGTTAATTAACTGCTACAAGAGAGTCTCTACAATACCTGACATTTAGCCATGTACAACGACAAGAAGTATCAGAGTCCTGGGCTTTCTTCTCCCCATGAGGAGGCCGAAGAGCACAAGTGGGACTGGAGGCAAACTCTCACCAAGGGAGCTCGTTATTTGGGCAGCTCTCCTCTTTCTCTACTAATGTGCCTTAGAAAACCTGAACCCCAGGCTGGGGAGAGAGCTTGGCTGTGTAAGCACCTGCCTGGCAAAGGCATGGTCCTGAGTTTGCACCCTTATACCACATGCCGCACCAGCCCTGAGAACCCTGGGTGCACTATCCCAGTCCCTAAGCCAGGCACGGTGATGCACAACTATAATTCCAGCACTGAGGAGGCTCAGATGGAAGGATCACTATGAGTCTGAGCTGCGTAATGAGACCCTTATCAAAAAAGAAAGAAGAGAGAGAGAGAGAAAGTAAACACCATGAACAACCTTGGAAGTGGAACTTGAGACGCTGCCCACTGCTGACATGAACTCAACATTAGTCCTTCTGAATAGGTTTTGGAACTGTGTGTGACCAGAGGCATAAGGGACTGACAACAGTGGTGAGTAGTCTGAAGGAACCAAAGCAACAGTGAGTGGAGACAGCTCCTGTGCACAGCTGACAGAATGGTGCTTCTGAGAGCCTTGGCAAGGCTGCATCCACCCCAGGTACCCACATCATCACTGACACAGGCACTAAGAAGATGCAAAGAAGCTCTGTGTCACTCTGTATAGTGTCTTGGGGGCAGAAGCTGTAAAGACTCCTGACCCAAGAGCCCACACAGGTGCCCACCCTCTGAATAACTTTCAAGTCTTCTGGTCTCCTGATGTCACATCCTAAGGTTCAGGTAAAATACCTTGGCTTTTCTCCCATCTTATATACATCGGGCACCCGTGTCTGCTCCACATGCCTTTCCTTCTTTGTTCCAGTGATTCGGTGAGGGAGTAAGGAGTATGAGATGGGTCTAACCATAATCTGGTTCTGTACTGTGTCCTGGCTTCCACGCATCATTCTCTCTAAGCTAAGAATGCTGCCCTCATTCAGTACCACTGCTGCTGTCTAAATATTCCTCCTCTTGTTCCTCCCCACTCCTTACCCCAGACACCACTAAACAAAGCATCGTTAAAAGTAGCCATGTGTTAAAGTTCTGGGTGCAACAAAGAGAATCACATTGAGGAAAAATGTATAAGAAGGAGAAAAATATCAAACACATGACAAGAGACCTTCTGTGGACCATTCTAATTTTTAGCTGAACTTTCTTGCTTTAGAAGCCATTTTCCTTCGGACATCTTCTCTGTTCTACTTGGTCACTTGTCCTTGTCCCTTTAGATTATTTGTTCAGCATGCCCTTTCTATTATGTTAGTGAAAAAAGAAAAATAAGTTTTCCTCCACTTGGCTCTAGGCGCTAGCTAAGGAAGGCCAGAGGATTCACTGCCCATAACCACAAAGGCCTTTTAAGCTGTGGGGAACATGCATATGAGTGCTTGACTTGCCAGGTTCCCAGTGTGAGCTCACAACCACTGCCCCATTCTACATTCCTACCTCCCCTTTACTCTCCAGGCTCTGAGGGAAGCGGCAAGACAACAAAGGAAGCCTGGAGAAGGAAATTCCTTCTTCCCTCATCTGTTTCCATAAGCTAGAAGTCACCAGTGAGAACTAAGCACACGGTCCAGAGAATCTCACCCGTGCTTGTCCAAGTTTGTGAGGTCTCTACCCAGGCCCTTATGTTACAAACCACCAATCATGGGTCGTTGTTGTGGTCTGTGATTTGATGTCCCCCTAAAGCTTCGTGGTGTCATGAGGTTGGGCTTCTAGACTTCCAGATTGATTCATGGTCCAGGGCTGGGGTTATGGGTGTGAGTGATGTTGGGATTATGGATGTGAGCACCATGGCCACCTTGGGGTGAGCAGCCTGCATACAAGATAACAGAGGGAAGGAGGCTTTCTCTCTGTTGTTCTTCCCTTTTGCCATTTCCCACCACCATGAACTGCTACCCTCTGCCACATGCCACTCTGCCTTGGAGCCAACTGAGTATGGACTGAAAAACAAACCTTTCCTTCCTTAATTTTGAGTGTCAGCTATTTTGTCTCTGCAATGAAAGGAAAGTAATTTAAGATGGTTACTCCAAGGATTCACACAGGGGACAAGTCTGGATGACTCCAGGAGGATCTTAGAAGTTGTCTGTGGACCTTCTCTGTTCTGGTCCCTGGTGCCTACTCTAGGAAGCTTACAAAAGTTTACTATGCACAGTCTTAGCAAATGTTTATAGTGAACCTTCACACAGAGCCTAGAAAAGTTCCCCAAGCCACAAATATTCCCAGGTAAAAATGAGCCTCCAGAGTTCAGGCATATCTGGGCTGCTGCCCAGACTCTGAGTGACTCTTTTTGAAAGGCCAGGAGGCTCATCTGCATCAGCAGGCATCCATGCTTGTGGCCTTGTGAGTTTTCCACAGTGGAGACTCTCACTGGATAATACACAATCATCTGTCATGAGTCCCATAAATCAGAAACTGCTCGCATCAAAGAAAGCTAGGTTGCTGTGGGGGTTCTCTCCTGGAGTTTAGGGAACAGGAGAAAAGGCAAATTATGTGCAAGGAGAAAGAGGAGCAGGGGAAATGCTATGAATGGCGTTCTGAAATTGTCAGCTCTGCAGTTCTAATAGGGCCAATATTTAGGCTACCAGACCTGGCTGGTGCTGTTGTACGATTCATCTTCCCCCAAGCAGACACACATGACGTGATCCAGACCAAATTTATTTTTATGAAGTTAAGTTAGTCACTATTTATAAGCTGAGGAGGTTTCAAGAAGGCTATTTAAGATTATTTTTCTAATTAATATGTTTGCATTTTGATCACTTGAGATTGCTTTGGTTTGGCTGTGGTTTCTGAGTAAGATGGTAGGCCCCTTTTATAAGCCTGGGTGAAATTATCTCAGCTGTCAGAATATGTGGGTCATTCATCCTTGAAACCAGGGTGAGAGATTGGGAGATTTAATTCATTGGCAGGGGATGTGCACTGGAGCGATGGGTCGGCTGTGGAGGTACGGCTGAATGTCACCTCATATAGATGTGATTAGGGACAAAAGAGTAAGGAAGAGTCTATTTCCAGCAGGGCTGGGACGTCTTTCACTTATTTCCTTCCCTCATGATACTAGAGCTAAGGAAAGAGAAGCTGAAGACAATACCTGATGAAATATGACAGACAGATGCAAAGTGCACGAAGACACCTCAGCTTTTCCAAATGACTCTTGCCTGTCCTTTCCTCATCAGCAGCAGATGGGAGGAGGCCCTAGGGAAGAGTGCCACAGAACTCTGAAGGGTTCCATGGAAAAGCCTCAGAGACCATTTGTACAGTAATCACTTTCTCTGCAGCGGAAGGCAGGAGGCATAGCAGACAGCTCAGGCAGGAAGAAGAGCATCAGTCCCAAGACTAGGACTCAACTCTGGATGTGTGGCCTCCTTCACAGCTCCCCAAGAAGACACGGGCAAAGGTGAAGGACTGCTCTGAGAGAACAGAAGTGGGATCCAACAGGCTGAGCCCTCCTTTGTGGCCTTATACTCTGTTGCCCTTCCAACCCTCACTCTCAGCTCAGACACAACCCCCTCCTCCCCGTCATCCCCTCTATCTTCAGTTAGCAGAGGTTCCCATCTGGGCCTGGGCTGCTCCAGAGCCAAGAGTTTCCATAGCAACCCCTTCACCTGGTTCATCTCTCATCTTGGCTCTAGAATGTATGGTATCCATGTTCCCCAGCACCCAGGACGTGACTTATGCCTCCGCCCACACATAAGTGTATGCCTATGTTATTCCACCACCTAACAGGACTCAACGAAGAAGCAGGCACAACTATTTTTTTTTTCATGTATTTTGTTGTTACAGAATCTCACTATGCAACTTGGATTCATAGTGATCCTCCTGCTTTCAGCTTCCCCAGTGCTCGGATTACAAGCATGAGCTTGAACTCTGACCAGCTCAGCCCACCCTGGCGGCAGGGCTGGTATAGCATGTGGTGCTGGAGATCAAGCTGCAGTCCCAGTGTTTTGCCCAATCTTGCCTAAGCAGACACTTTAGTCCACTGAGCTATCTCACCAGCCCAAGAAGCAGGGCAAAATCCTTTTTGCTTGCTTTTTTTTTTTTTTTCTGGTGCCAGGGACCAAACTTGGGCTTGCCAGTTAGGCACTTATGCAACTGAACTATGTCCCAGCTGCAGGCACAGATTTGATCACAATGAAACTTTTGTGAGGCTCCGCCAGCCTCCTACTCTAGGCACTTTCTGTAGTGGCCTTGGCTGTGCTCTGAATGCCAGCTCGGACCCAGGACCCATTTTCATGCTCCCTTCTCAAGATGCCCACATCCTTCTGCCTCTAAAGGAAAGGTGCCCAGGAACTCACCATGTCTGTCTTCTCACAGTGAGGGGACAAACTCACAAACTGTAAAAGAAGAGGCCCAGAGTGCTTAGGCTTTTCAAAATACTGATTTCTGATCACATATCTGTGCTCCTTAATGTCAAACAACCTCTTAATACTGAATATGTCACTAGTGATCTGTGTGGTGCAGAAATGAGGCCCTCTTTGAATTATAATTCTATATTGTTGCCTGGGAGAAAAAAGAGAAAAGCAATAGCAAGGTATGTATGCATGACAGCATTGATTGGGCCCCTTCTGTGTCTCCAGACACAGACAAGCCTTAGCCCTGTCTAGTTGAGACATAAATTCACCATCACACCACACTAGAAATCCCTGAAAGCTGTCAATTTTCTGGGTGCCGGGAAAGGGCTTCAGCAATGCTGTGACCAGAGAAGTCAATCATGACTCTTGAGGAGGAGCGGGTCCTCTCGTGTGGTAAACTGTGGCTGTTATGTCAGGAGACAGGCTGGCCACAAAGAGAAAGTTCTAGAAGCAAATGGTGGCTCATCCGACAACACACCTGACCTAGTGTCCTATGGCCTCTGACCTCTGACCTCACCTCCACTGCTTTCCTCCTTGTTCTCCACATCGACCTTTGCATAGTTGCTCAGCCCTACCATTTTTAGGTTTGCTGACCCCTTCTGCCTGGATTACCATCCCATGTCCTCCTTTCCTCAGGTCCTTAGCTCAGCATCACCCTATTGGCAGAGCCACCTCTGACCTTTTCCATTTCTACCTTGGCTGTCCTTACCCACCTTCCCTGGTTTGATTCTTTTTTATAACATGTATCACCATTTGACAAATTATATTTTATTTTCATTTAATTGCTTTTCTCCCTCTCCTAGAAAGTGCTCTGTGGGAGAAAAGTCTCGTTCTGCTTTGCTCACTGCTGTGTCCCTTGCTCCTAGAATGCTGAGTGGCCTGTAGAGGCCTTTGGCTAAGTACTTGTGCATGGATGAATGCTGCTCTCCATGGGATGGAAAACCCATCAGCCTCTCCCCCAGATATGTTCGACTCAGCACACTGATGGATTCTTTGCCATGGCTCCAGAGCACTGATTATGACAAAGGCCATCTGGGAAACACCATCTGCTATCCCAACACTTTTCTCTCTTTCCTAGCCTGCTATATGGTATCTAGACTATCAGTCACAAAATATACCTATCACAGACTTGCTACAAAATAATCACTAGTAATATTACCAGCCATGCAAAAGTCCTTAGTCTCAATGATTATAAACCAATTCATTCTCCCATTGCCTCCCATTGGCTATATACCTAGGTGAAACCCAAGTGCTCTTGTGTGAGCCAACATAGAAGCCATGGTCCCTTGAAGGAATTCTTTTTTTTTTTTTTTTTTTTATGAGCAGAACATATTTACTGAAGGAAAGAAAACTCCTGTCTGAGAGAGAGACAGGAGGGGGGTCTCGAGTGGGTGTCCCCGCCTGGAAGGAATTCTGATGACTTGGAGTTTCATTGAAACAAGCCTCCCCCACCCCCATCTTGGACCTCCAGCCTCCAGAATGGAGTCATAACTTTCCATGGTTCGGGACCTCTAT
>PVJA010001525.1:0-100053 GCA_004027025.1 Myocastor coypus
TAATCTCTTAAGCACGAGTTTACATCATAGCAGGCGGGACTACAAGGTTTGCGGAAGCAGGATGTGGCCGCCATCTTGGCCAGCTCGATGGGAGGGGTAAATTTAGCTCAGGCTTCGAGCGAACAGCAGGCCTCGTCCACCTGCTCTGCGCAACTAGGCCCTATTATTCTGAGGGTTATATGGTGCCGGCTCCCCACAGTAGGGGATATGAAGGAGACTAACCAGTCTGAAGGAATCCAGAGCCTCGCCACAAAGGTGATATTGGGCTATGTTTTGGACGAGAAGGGAAAGTTTTCCAGATGAGCAAAGAACGTATTTCAAGAGGCAGAAGAAAATGAAAATGCTATAGTGGAAGGCCATGGAAACTCAAGGAAGTGTGGAGAACTCTATTTCTTTATCCTGGAAACACAAGCTCAAGAGAGGAGGTCATAAGGCAGAAGGAGTGAAGGCGCTGTAGAGGCTAAGGGTGCGTGTTGCATAGCGCTGCACACATTGCTGGAGAGCTTGGGTTTCCCTGGGGCCGCAATGGGCAGCGACTGAAAATGTGCATTCTAGGCAGCACACTGGCCTCACTAGGAAAGAGGAGCTCAAGTGGGCAGACCATGGGAGAGACTGCTCCAAAGTTTGGGCAGATGACTAGGTATGATATAGCACTCCTTTCATTATGAGACAAGGGATTAAAATTTTAAAAAGTACGGTGTTGTGATAGCTCAGATCACATATCTTTTGTACTAGATTTGTACTAGATTCTCTCTCCCAGAATTTGCCATGCTCCATTGCATTGCTCATTTGTCAAATTGGGGCTTGGCCAAGTCTTGTTCTTGTGAACAGAGGTTCACAGCGAGATCGTGCAGTTTATCCTCCTGACCCTCCTCCAGCATCACGATATGTAAGCTCAGCAGTCTCTAACTCCAGAAAGATGAGAACTATTGGATTTTTTTTAAATGTTATTTTATTAACTTTAATGAGAAAGAAATAGCAATGAGACAATTTCAGAACAGGTTAGTAGGACAGTTAAAATAATTTTTGATAAGTCAGGATTCAGAGTTTCCCAGGCACCCTGCCACAAACTCTCTCCCCCTTGGCCTCATGCAGAACCAAACGCAAAACCACAGAACAGGTCCACTTTGACTCGGACAGACCATCATGGAAATTCTTCTTCGTTAACATTGAAGGTCCCTGACAGACCAGGTAGCTCTGCCAAGATTAGCTCTCCCACAACTGTTCCAGCCTCCCCAACCTGTTACCTGGCTGTTCCAGCCCATGATCACCCTCCTTGAAAGAGCCTATAAAGTCTCCTGCTCCCTTTGTTCGCTGCTGTCTTGGTCTGCTAGATAGCCAGCCTGCTTGATGCCCCCAATAAATCTTCTACTCAAGCCAGAAGGTCTGGCCTGGTTGATTGTGTGGGTTTGGACCTCACATTTGGTGGTGAAAAATGCAGGAGGGATGTGAAGGTTTCTGCCAATCCCTCCTGACCAGGGCCTTGCCCCGGTCTGCAGCCAGCCCTTCTGTTCAGACCGCAAGCCTTGGCTGGACCTCCCTTGCTGACCTAACCATCCATGACACCCAAAACTGGGAGTATTCCCCCACCACTCATTCAACCTGTCGTAAAATTCAAACCTCTTCCGTTGTCCAACTTGTTGGGAAAACAAAACACAGAGGCCATTTCTGCCTCCAGACCTGCCGCCTGGATTCAACTCCTCTCAGTTTCCAAGGCTCCCTTGTCAGCTGTAGCCCAGACTAGAACCCTTTTTGTACTTTCATTTTCTCTTTCCTTCTCTACAATTCTTAAAAGTAGATGTCGTTCCTGAAGGAGTCACTCACTTCTGCCTCCGACCTTATTGATTTTATCTTGATCATAACCATCCAGCAGAAAAGTCTAACCATCAGGTATCACAAGTAAAGCCATTTTAATATGCTAAGTGTAAGAGACTCAAGTCAACAACTTCTGATTTTGCCAGCTCTGCTGATAACCCATTGCTATTATGGACTATTAGACTATATTGGGTTATTTTGCTGAATTCATGCACCACAATATTTGAAAGGCAGTGGAACACCCACCTCTGACAAAACAAAACAAGAAAGGGAGATATAAATGAAGGAGTACTTTTAGTGGAAAAAAAAAAAAAAAAAGCTCTTCCTCGGCGCTGCCTGCGGAGGTTGCCGCCATCTCTTGCTTGGCACCATGGCAGCCCTCAGACCCCTCGTGAAGCCCAAGATTGTCAAAAAGAGGACCAAGAAGTTCATCTGGCACCAGTCTGACCTATATGTCAAAATTAAGCGAAACTGGCAGAAACTCAGAAGGAATCGACAACAGGGTGCGGAGAAGGTTCAAGGGCCAGATCTTGATGCCCAACGTAGGTTATGGAAATAACAAAAAGACAAAGCACACACTGCCCAGTGGCTTCCGGAAGTTCCTGGTGCACAGTGTTAAGGAGCTGGAGGTGCTGCTGACGTGCAGCAGGTCTTACTGTGCAGAGATCGCTCGCAACGTCTCCTGTAAGAACCGCAAGGCCATCGTGGAAAGAGCAGCCCAGCTAAGCCATCCGAGTCGCCAATCCCAATGCCAGGCTGCGCAGCGAAGAAAACGAGTAGACGGCCACTGTACATGTTCATTTCTACTTCAGTAAAACCACAAAAACTGTAAAAAAAAAAAAAAAAAAAAAGGAGAGCTAATTGAATCACACCTGATTTCAACATACCTCTAGCTCAATCACAGGCAGAATTTTATACCATAAAGTAAAATGTTCAGTATATTAGTTTCATTGGCTATTTATAATTGTTAAAATAACAATACATATATTTAAATATATATATATATATATATATGTATATATATGTATATATGCAATAAAGTCTTTCTTCGGATTCTTAAATATTTAGTACCTGATCCTTAAATAAACGACTGAACAATCATGGAATTGGCATTCAAAATCAAACTTCAACTTTTGTTTCAAATTCTGTTATCTTTTGACTGCATTACCTTGTAGAAAAATGGCCACTGAGTGGAACTTCCAACACACAGGAGTGCGTTTCCATGTCTCAGTACTTAATGAGCCCATTTGACTATGCGAATCACTGGGTTATTATTGAGGGCAGACAGGAGCATCTGGGCAGTCACCAAATTTTGTTGCACCATTTCTGTAGAACCTCGGTAATCTATGATCACGGCATGACACACTTGTCTTTGGCTCTGTTTTTAACTTTCATATACTTTCCCTAAATGATTAAAGCCTTGTATTCTGCCTATGCCCGACTTCATGGAATGTGCCCTTATAAAATGAACTCAATAAGAAGCAATTTGTAGGAACTGTTTGCGGACTGTGGTGTTTATAAGTGACACCATCTAGACAGAGTTTGGAGTAGCAAAAGCCAAAGTTACAGTACTTTTCAGACTAAGTTCAAAGGCTATGGGACTTCATTTCTTACATGTTCCATTTAGTACAAGAGTCTGAAGTCCACTGAAGTGTAAGGAAGAAGAACACAGACCTCTTGGGTTGGTGTGAGAACCATCAAAGGGGGGAACAGAGTAGATAGAGTGCCTTATGATGTGCTGAACTGAAGGAGACTCTCCCCCTCTGTCCTGGTGGGTTGGAACACAAAGAAACCTCCTGACCTGCTGGGCCAGCTGATCTTAAAGGCTCATTTGACTGAAATGAGAGTATGGCAAGTGAATATGGAGTGACCAGCCCCTAGGCATGTTGTGCCCACCAGTGGACTGAGTCATTGAGGACCACAGCTGAATGCACCGTTAAATGAAGCTGGCTCCCCATTGGAGAGGGCTGGTCTCCGGGGTGTGCCTTTGCGGGTCTATCTGTCCTGATGATGCTCTCCTGGGCTCTGTGTCCTGGCCATGGTAAAGCAAGCAGCTTTGTTAGACCACATCTTTCTGCCATCATATTCCTACCTCAAGGCCAGTAAGCACAGAATGAAACCCCTGAAACTGAACCAAAGAAAATATTTCTTCTTTTAAATTGGATGTCAGGAAGTTTGATCCAGCACCAGAAAAGCAAACCAACACAAATGCCTTGCTCAAAAGGAGGTCATAAAGTTTCCATTCCACAGGGTTACTGCCACATATCTAGGGGGAAGTAATACTGCATAGCACAAGAAGAATTTGAGCAAGCCTGTGAGTTTCTCTCTCTGTTTACTATCATTAGAACACAGTCATCGTCCAATCATGTGTCTCAACTACAGCATCCAATAGGTTTCCCTACTTCTTTGGGGCTTCAATTCTGAGCTAAGGCTCCATGCCACACAAAACTTTAACTATATTTATTGTGCTTTTCTCTTGTTAAGCCGACTTCTGTTGTTGGTGTAACAGGCAAATGCTTTGTAAAGGGTGGGCACAGAGTGTTGTGTTCTTTCTCATACTCATCCATGTTGTGAAGTCAAAAGAGGGAAGCAAGCCACATGTCATGAAGCCATGTTTCCCTACACTGCAATAAATTTAATCTGCTCAGCTAGAAACTTTTTCACAAGTATTTTCCATGTAAGTATATTTACCAGTGCCCCTTCTGAGATCAATATCACAAGAGTGAGTCACCTGGCAAGAATGCAGTAGAAGACTCAACTCAGTGTTCTCAAAGTTTGCTGGGTTGTTTACCCACATCTCCCTTACAATTTCCTTCACCTGGAGATGACTGTATGCAAATGTGAAGAAGAAACAAGGGTAACTAGGACATGTGCAATGAGTTACTCCTTCTATTATAGTCTAGCCAGACAGCAGGTGAATTTCACTGATAAACGGTACCTCTTTATTAGTATTTTATTCTGTTTTCTGCTGCAAATAACATCATAGGCGGGATAAATGAGAAGGAAAAGAACTATCTGCCTCAGAATTTTGGAGATGTAAGATTGAGGGGCTCCATCCGCTCACGCTCTTCTTGCTGGAGAGTCCTGAAGTGCTATAGGTCTTTGCGCCGTGTTAGGACTGAATTGCTCCTGATAATCCCATGTGTCAAAGGGTTGGTCCTCAATGCTGCAGTGTTCAGAAGTCTTATAAGGACTGTCGCTTCATGATGCATTTGTAGATCAGTGGGCTATTGGGAGCTGGTGAGACTTTAGAGAGGTGAGGTCTAGTTTGAGGAAATGGGACACATTTGTCTCCAGCCTTTGTCCCCTCCATGTCTCTTTCTGTACGCAGGGTACCAGGAGGTAAGTGGCTCCGCCCACCACATGCTTCCGGCTGTGCTGTGCTGCCGCCAGCTGGCCAGGACGTGCGAGTCCCGGGAATATAGACTGAAGCCTCTCAAACTGGGCCAAAATAAATCATTTCTCCCTTAAGTCAATGTCTGCAGATATTTCATCACAGTGATGAAAATCTGGCTGAAACTTCTGGAAAGAGACAGGATGTGAAGCCAGTATGTTTCTTCAGGTCTTTCTCTGTTTTAGAAAGCTAGCACGCCTCACTGAGGGCTCTGCCTTAATCAATTTATCTTATTTTAAAGATCTCCCAAGGGTCCTATAGATAACAGCACAGTAAGATTGAGTGTCTACTCTCATTAATACTTCACAGTTGGGGGGTGAAATTTCAATACATAGGAGCTTTATGGGATCATGTGAGCCATTTCAAAACCATCAAAGCTTCATTTGGTGCTGTGGCTCAGAGTAATGAACAGAGAGATTTTTATGTGTGGATAAATGTTTTCTGGTCATTTGTAAGAAGTTTAATTTCTGTTCTATTCTATTTCATGAAAAAGGGAAATAATAAAAAGCTTAGTTTGACATCATTCAAGAGAAAGACACCTTTTGCCATTTTAGCTACTGTTGGGTTGTTGTCAAGTCAGTCCAGTTACTCAAAACACCACAACTCAAAGCCAGAATTAAAGCAGAAACAAACAAAAAAAGGCAAAGGCTGGCCAAATAGCTCAGTGGATTAAAGCACCTGTAAGCAGGCACAGGCCTGGGGGTTTGATCTCCAGACCTGTCGTGCCAGCCCCACCCCCCTGGGTGTGCTGAGACAGCAATTGAGACTGGGTGTGGTGGTGCATACCTGTAGTCCCAGCTCTTGGGAGGCTGCAAATGGCAGATCACTATGAGTTCCACCTAGTAGTGAGACGCTGAACACCTTGCAGCCTTGTATAACTTTCTCTAAAATAATTTTTTTTTAAAAAAAGGCAAAACTAGGATGGCAGACCAACTCTTCAGAGCATCTCTTCCCAGAGATTAAAAGATTATACAAATACATAGCAAAACACACAAAACATCTAAGATGAAAATGTAAGCACTTGGAAGCAAAACTTTCCATCCCTGCATGGCTGTAGTTTTACTGTATGCGGTCTTGGATTTATTCTAATGATGACAGTTTTCTAATCTGTTCTTTTGCTTGGTGATCATCGTTGAAATATATTCAAGCCTAAAGAAGCACTGTACAATGGAAACAGGACCACATATTAAGATATGGTGGACTATCCTTAGGCAGTGCTTTTCTGTGCTAACATAAACAGTTAACTGAGAAACTGTCTGCTAGATTTTCGGTCATTGAGTTTATGTACATGCCATCCAGCTACCTTTGACTAGTAACTTGGTTGAATTATGTACATGTTTTAAAGCAGAAAATTCTGGAATAATGTACAGAAATAAACACTGCATCCCAAGCTTCAATGTGTACTAAAGATCTTATGAAATTAGTTGGCTAGATTACCAGACACAAGCCTGAAAAAAAAAAATGGCCAAAAAAATTAAAAAGAAAAAAATTATGCATTGACTGTTCCTTTCAACAGAGCAGTAGAAACCAGCCCTGCAATTATTCAAACAACGAGCTGGAAGACAACAATAAGTAATGCAACAACCATTGTTGAATTCCTATCTTTTTCCTTAGTGAAATTCTGTATCGTTTCTGTGTTTTCTTTTTTACTATTTTTATTCTCTTTAAAAAAAAATGGAAGTGATTAAGTAGCCCATTCTCAAGATAAAATAAAAATGAGATGAAAAAATAAAGATCCTATAAAAAAAAATAATGATTCTTCAGCCTCAGTAGTGTCAAGTGGACCAAAGGTCTATCACAAACAGTACTGGTCTCAAGACTACACTAAGCAACATGGATCATAGGACACATTTTATTTCAAGTTTTCATTCATTAGAAGAATTTTTAAAGTAACTACTATAGGGGTTGGGGAGCTAGCTCCATGGCACACGGGCCTGCCTAGCAAGTGCAAGGTCATGAGTTCGGACCCTGGTCCTGCAAAAATAAATAAGTAAATAAATAAAGTTAAAAATAAATTAAAAAATAAAATAACTACTATAATACGTAGTGTTTCTATATACAGAAACCAATTCAAATAATTACTACTAGTTGACTTAAATAAGTTTATAATCAAGTAAAAATCTCTTCAAATTTGTAGTAGAAGCACAATGATTTGCACTGTAACACTTAGGTTATTAGAAAGTATGAGAGAAGTCAAGATTATGAGAAATGGCAAACTTTTAATACAATTGTATTTAGTTCAGCGGTTCTCAACCTGTGGGTTGCAACCCCAGCGGGGGTCAAACGACCAAAACACAGGGGTTGCCTAAAGCCATCGGAAAATATTATTTATTTGGAATTACAGTTTTGAAGTAGCCACCAAAATTACTTTTTGGTTTGGGGGTCACCGCATCATGAGGAACTGTATTGCGGAGTCACGGCACTAGAAAGGTTGAGAACCACTGATTTAGTGCAACTTAGATGCGTTCATTTGAATGTATAGTTTTGAGTTTGCTCAGTTGGGTTTCTTGAAATGTGGATTTTCTTTAGACACTGGTTGTTGTATTCCTAATCTCAGAATCAGGCTAGCTGAGCCTTCAGAGCAGCCACCGCCCCCACATGCACATCGAAGCTAAATTTGTTCTGTCCCAGCGGCATTTCCAAATGCGTGTGAAGAAACCATTCTCGACATTTCCATCAGCGTCCCAGACCTTCACTGATTCTCAAGCTCTGAGCCGAAAGGAAAAGGCAGCAGTATGTAATTAGAGAAATCTATGATTTACACATTAACGAGCAATGAAATGCAACCCACAGAGGGGAGGATGGAATTGGGGCCCGCTAATAAGTGTCTGTACTTATTAAAGCTAAAGAAACAACCAATGAAACAAATCTAAGCCTTTTCCCAAACAATGCGGAGCAATTATACTTGGCATAAAGTCCACTGGGGATGTGCAGAGAAGTTTAAACTGAGAAACGGGAGGAAGAAAGCCTGTGGAAGGTACAAGTAAAACATTTCTCAGATATATCACAGGCATGGGAAAGCGTGACAGTAAGGGGAAGGAGACATCGGAGGCCACAGGGAAAAGGAGAGAAATGAAATATGCCTTTGTAGCCTCCGCCTTCATTCTGGGAGGTGACTGGAAAATTTAAATTTCAAAGTCACGCGCAAGAACACAGAGAATAACCTTGATGCAAAACTTCTAGCGGGGCTACGGAGACGTTTAAGGCCCCAAATCAAAAGAAACAGGAGAATATTCCCTTGAAGGATGCGCTCCTTTCCTGATGCTAATTTTGTTAAGCACTGATTCTTTTACTAGACACCATGAAACAAATACCAACCCTGCCTCTAAGAAGTTGGAGTGGAGCTTTTTTTCCTCACACTTCAATAGACTGTGTCAGAAAGATCATTAAAATGAATCCCAGGGCCTTTTTCTCATGGGGCCTTGGGATCAAGTCCCAGACCTTCCACTACCAAGAAGTAAATGTGACCTTAAGTAACATATTTCACCTCTTTGAAGTTCTGCTTACTTTTCTTTAAAATGGAAATGATAATAGCAATAAGCCAGGCAGGTGAGAGAGTTGTGCACGAGTGCTCCATTGTGCCTACGTATCACTTGGTTTTCTTGCCTTTCCATGTGGACTAAAGCATAGTGCATTGGACCAAACCTAAGGATTATATACAAGTGTATAGAGCACATACAGGGTCACTCATCTTCCCTTGCCAGGGCCTCTCCTTCCTCTCTCTCTTTCCTTTACTCTCCCTACATTCTTTCTGGAATTAACGAGAACATTGTAGTAATAAATACAAGCCCTACATTGATGATATCATCATGTCGTCAAAAGAACAGAATCATGATTTGCTTCAGTGCAATGTACTAAATTCTGTGGCATGGTGAGTGCAAATCTTTGGCAGAGATTCAAGGAGACTTCTAACTCTGGGCGGAGGGGATAAAACATTAAAGTTAATAGTGGTAAAAGTGGTCATGAAGAGCTTCGTAGAGGCACTGACATTCAAGGTAAATTTAAAACCACCTAAGGTACCCATCTTCTTTTAAAAAATCTAATCTTCAGTTTCTGCATTAGGATAAAATAATAAATGAGTAGGAAAATGGTCAGCGTGCAGTGACAGTAGAAGGAACCGACACTCTAAGCCAAGGTGGGCTGTCGGTTCTGCCTAAGCAGCCCAGAAACCTTATTAAATTTGCATAAATCTCCACAACTATTAACCATCCTCATGTAAGGAGCAATGGATTTGAATGAAGATTTGACACGAGGTTCAGAGACCCAAGGTTGGTGATCACAAGTAGATAATTCAGAATGCTGCCAAAAGCCCCCTATATCCAACACTAGAAGAGCGCAAAGAAAGTCGCTCATCCCTACATGACTGGCCTTGGCTGGGTCCACTAAGTCCCTGTGCAAGGTCAAGTATATTGATAAGTAATTTGGAGTTGCTTATGAGCAAGAGCTAGGGACAAGAGGAAGTGGGAAAGGAATGTAGCACTGAGCTGCTTACAACCACAGGGGACTCTGTCCAGCTACATCTTCTGAGGAGCCTCTAAAACAACTTTCAGAATTTCCCATGATAGTATCTCCTGGGAGAGACATTGATTACACTTAGCACCTATTGAATTTTTTTCCCCATGCTGCATTAATTCCACTGCACTTTTAGGCATGCAAAGCACAAAATCCAGGGTAAAAAGAAGAAAATATATTGCACACTCGTGGGGTAAGGTAGTAGCTGAGGAAGTAAAGCTAAATTTCATGTGAATCAGTGCTAAAATCATAGCTGGAATCAGAGATGAAGCTGCGAGGATGGACCTGATGCAGTGCTCCACAAGATGCAATGTGGTATTTCAATTTATTCTGACTTATTTGCAGTATGCTTTAAACATCACCTTCCTTAGAAGGACCTCTCTGATTTCTCTAATTGGTGTATGCTCTGTTATCATTTTTATTTTAGCGTGTGCTGCAATCGGTGGTCAGATCATCCTCTGAATGCATGAAGGGTTGTGCACAATTTCCTGCTGGAGATAATAAGTAGCTTTTATATATTTGCATATTTAAAAGTATTTACGAAGTTTTTGCTGCTCTCCTTGGTACCACGCTGCAATGATACTTTTTTCTCAGCCACATGAGAATTACATAATAGCCTCTTACTTTTTCCAGAGGCATGTTTCACAGTATGTACAAGTACTAATGCAGTCAGGCATGGTGGTTCAGGCCTGTTATCCCAGCAGTTGGGAGGCTGAGGCAGGAGGATCATTGCGAGTGCAAGACCAGCCTGAACTACAAAATGAGACCCTGGGTTGAAAAGATAAGATGAGAGAGAGAGAGAGATAGATAGATAGAGAGAGAGAGAGAGAGAGAGAGAGAGAGAGAGAAAGTAAAGGAAATCTGGAAATCTGTATCATCACTTATTGCATCAATGACAAACCTTTTAGAGAGGGCAAACAAATAGCAACCCAGAATCCATTTATTTACTGTACAGTGCCAACACTACAATTAAACCCGAATCCTGAGGTTTCAGTTTTGTCATAGGTTTGCCATCACCTACCTACAGTGTTACCAGTAGTGAACACAAGGGTGTTCACCGTGGCGCGCTTTTCAGGTCGTTCTTGCATACTCCAGCTGTCACATGCAGCAGCTCATTTTCTTAACGCCTCAAGCTTTATAGGATAGGTAGAGGTGATGCAATACGGACGGACGAGTGGGCTTCTGGAGAGCAGAGCATCCGCGTGTTCTGATGAGTGCCGTGCCTTGGTCCCAATGAAAAGGACTTCAGAGAGCACCATGTCATGGCCATGAGGGGGACTGGGGAAGGGTAGGACATTAAGAGCTGAGCACTGTGTATCTCATATAAAGGCAATTAGTTTTTGTTTTACAAAGTATTACCTGGCTAAATAACACGCTAAACAAAGCGTTATTTGGCGAGGTTATCGCCTAAGTTTTATTACTATTTTTACATTCTGTGGGGCCTACTGATTTGAATGTAATTTAAACAATATCTTTTGGCTTTTACATATTATCCCCTTAACATTTACTCATTTGGTATGTTGTCTTCTTCTTTAAATGAATTTCCACTTCACCAGATCACATAAGGTGTATGGGCTCTTCTTCTATGTTGTCTTTGCCTTGGTTTCTTGTTAGCTGTGAAAAAGAAGAGAGGCGGTGTTTGCCTCAGTCCCTCTGTCCAGTTTTCCCTGGCTGTTTCTCAGCAGAAAGAGGCTATTCCTCCCCTGGACTCAGCAACGGCTCATGAGTGCAGGGCTCCTCCAGTCCTTGGTGGTTTAAATCTGTTCTTCTTGGACTTACTCTTTAAAGGGCAGTTTGGCTGGACCGAACATCATGAATTATAATTTATAATTCATATGGTCGTAACACTCTTTTATTTTGGGCTTGTTTATACTTTCCATTTTTTGTCCGACTTATTGTTTTATTTTACATTTTCAAATGTTTGAAGTGTTCAAGTGACATTCCTGTTTTAGAGACTTTTTCTGTGTTTTATAGCTTGCCTAACAGGGACCGCTCTCACTGGCTGCACAGTTTTTGACTCTGTTGTGCTCCCATAACGCCCCCCTCCCTGCATGGTGGTCCCAGGTACAGACCCAGGGCTTCAGGCATGCAAGCACTCACTGCTTTTCATCATGGCACCTCCAAATCCCTTTCATTTGATCCACAACACATCAATTATCTATTGCTATCTAACAGATTCTCCAAACTTAGGAACTTAAATCAACAAGCATTAATTACATTGCATTCCTAGCCGTATGTTTAACAATAGCCTTATTTTTCTATTGACTGCTATTTTTCTATTTATCACTAAATGGGTAAATTTTCTTGGATAGATAACAGTGTGTGCTTTTTTATTGAAGAACTTAGAATTAAGTGATGTATTTAATTTCTTTGTGCAAGAATGCATTGACTATTTAGCCAGCCATAGTGGTACAGGCCTTCGTGTTTGAGAGTAGCTATGGCTACATAATGAGTTCAAAGCCAGCCTGAACGTCACAGGGAGACCCTCCCTCAAAATATCAAACAAACAAATAAAATCAGTAATTAAAAATGTACTCTTGAGAATAATAATACATGTTATGTAGTGAATGTTTGTGAAATGGAAGTAGGCTGTGTATACTAACTCTGTAATTCACCTTTACTTCTATGACTTTTTTTGAACTTTTAAAATTAATTTTGAGTATATTTTCTGATTGATTTATTTATTTATTTATTTATTTATTTATTTTGTCTTTAGTACAGGATCTCACTCTATAGATTGGACTCATAGTGATTCTCCTGCATTCAGCCTCCCAAGCGCTGGGATTACCGGTGGGAACCACCACGCCCAGTGGGGCCGGCGCAGCACATCAGGGATCCAACCCTGGCCCATGTGGTCTGCCTGAGCAGGCACTTGAGTCCACGGAGATATCTGGCTGGCCCTGTAAGTCTTTTAATTTATAATCTTACTTCCTTCTTTCCCTTACCACCGTGCATCCAGGGACACAGGGCTCTACCAGGATAGCTCCATTTCATACATGAGCAGCATTTTCCCATGACTAAGCCTTTTCACCACATGTCCTTTGTCTTAGTTACTTTTTACTCATTGCTGGGACAAATACCCAATACGCAAAATGAAGGAAGGAAAGGTTTATTTAGCTCACAGTTCATGGAGGTTTCAGTCCATATTTGGCTGGCCCAAGGCTGAGTAGAACAGGGCAGAGAGCCTCCAGTTCATGGTGGCAGTACAGCAACAAAATGGTGGCAGAGGCAGCCAACCAAATAGGGCAGTAGAGAGCAACAGCTCTAGTCTGTCTCTCTGGCTTTATAGTATCAGGCTCTCTGCCTTAGCCTTCACCTTAGGCTACACCCGTAATTCCAGAAGTACTTTGACCCATAATCCTATCAGTACTAAAACCCATAATCCCAGGGATCATGGATCAAGTCTCAAACTCTAGAAGTCCCCACCCCTAACTCATGAGGATTTGGGGGGACAACTAGACATAAACCATAACATTCTGCCCCTGGACCCCCAAAGTCTCACACATATCCCTTTGTACAAAAGACATTTTAGTCCATCTTAAAGAGTTGACAAAGTCCCAACAGTTTCAGCATTGCTGAAAAGTCCAAATCCCAAGTCTTCTCTAAGATCCAAGGCAAGCTCTCAACTATGAGCCCCTGTACAATAGAAAAGTTAAACATATCCAACATTCAAAGGCACAAGATAAACATTACAATTCTAAAAGTTGCAAGCAACAGGATAATACAAAACATTGAGACCAATACATGTCCAAAATCTAACAAGGTAAACATTAAATCCCATAGTTCCCACTGGAGCATCCAAAGCAGTCTGCACTGAGTTGCGGGCTCCAGTCAACTCCGCTTCTACAGTACTCTTGGTGGTAATTCCTATGGCTTCTCTCTTAGGCCAGCTTTGTTCCCTCTTTGGATGATACATGTTCCTGGCTTTTCCAAACTTCTGGGGTTTCCACTGAACAGGCTTCTCACACCCAGCTTTACACACTTCCCTCTCAGGGGCACACTGCCTGGCCTCTCAGGCCTTCTTCTGTAATCGAGGTGAAAGCCTTCTTAACCTCAGAATTCCCACATTCTGCATGTGCCTATGTGGATAATGCCAAGAGTTGCTGCCAGCTGGAGCAGTAGCCAGGCTTCCTTCTCTCTTGGCTGAAGGGATCAAGGGCCTACATTGCTGAGCACTCTGACCCTGGTTTGGCCGCTGCTGCCATTCTGGTACTTCAGTCTCTGTGGTTTTCTTCTCAAAGCAAAGCCTCTCTCCCTTGCAATTCTGAGGCTGCAAAGGGAGGAGAGCTGCCACCTCTTGAGATGCCCTCAAGCCATCCTTTTGATTCTCTGGTTCCTTCCCAGAAATGGAGACCCTTTTAGCTCCATCTTTGCAGTCCATAGCTTTCCTGGGGCTTCTTTTCTGGCCAAACTCACATTTTAAATCATTCTTCTTGGCTCTTTATTCTTGATTTTCAACATAAATCTGGCTAAAAGCAACCAATAACAACCACACCACTGCCCCAATAGGTTGCTGCTTTGAAATGTCTCTTGAAAGATTAATCAGTCCACCATGTTTAATCTTAATCTTAGGCAAAATCTCTGGGCATGAGCAAAATTCCAAAAGACGTTCAGCCAATCCATAGCACAAATCATCTGGAGTCCAATGACCAATGCTGTCCTTTTTTTCCAGCAGAAACCTCCTTAGCCTGGTCTTTAGAGGAAGGCCTTCCTTCTGTCAGTCATCTGGTCTAAGCTCTAACCAGAATCGCCCAAGGTGAAAAGCCAAAGCCATTCTAGTGCTTTGTTTTTAGCTGGCATCTCTGAACCTTTCCTGTCTCTTCCTGTAAGCCATTCCAAAAGCTTATAATCCACATTGTCAAGTATAGTCACAGCAACAACCCCACTCTCGGTACCAAATTCTGTCTTAGTTACTTTTTACTCATTGCTGGATCAAATACCCAACAACCAAAATGAAGGAAGGAAAGGTTTATTTAGCTTACAGTTCGTAGAGGTTGCAGTCCATATTCAGCTAGCCTAAGCCTGAGTGGAACAGGGCAGAGAGCATCCAGTTCATGGCGGCAGAACAGCAACAAAATGGAGGCAGAGGCAGCCAACCGAACAGGGCAGCAGAAAGCAACAATTTCTAGTCTGTCTCTCTGTCCTTCTTTATGTTACATTCAGGCTCTCTGCCTCAACCTCCACCTTAGGCTACACCCATAATCCCAGAAGTACTTCAACCCATAATCCCATCAGTACTAAAACACATAATCCCAGGGATCAAACTCTAGAAGTCCCCGCCTCTGACTCATGAGGCTTTGGGGGGACAAGTAGACATAAACCATAACACCCTTCCAAATCCTTTCCATTTGACCCAACACATACTTGTTAACTATTGCTCTACAACAAACTCCCCAAAATGTAGTGGCTTAAAAGAGCAAGCACATATTATATAGCAGGGACACAGTTCAAACGCTGAAATTTAATTGAGCAATTTTGGCTACTCTGCTCATAGATGCTACTCAACACTCTGCCAGGTTCCCCGTTACCCTAAGGATCAACAGCTGGACAACATCTTCTGGCTCCATGATGGCTTGTTGGCAGGGGGTTTTAATTACTCTGCATATTTTAACTGGAGTCTTTAGTTTCTTTCCACGTAGGCCTTTCATTAGGATAGCTTGAGCATCCTGACAATGTAGCAGCCAACTTCCCCAGAGAAATCTGAAGTGTAGTGGATGTGCAGAAGAGAAGAAAGGGAGGAAAGGAGAAAGAAGAGCAGAGGAGAGGAGAGGAGAGGAGAGGAGAGGAGAGGAGAGGAGAGGAGAACCTGAACAGAGAAAAGAGGAAGACAAGAGAATCTCCCTTTGCATCTGTTTTGTTTAGTATCTGTTGAGTTTTTGTTTTGGCCTGAACTCCTAAACTATTTACATGTAAATTGAAGCTTGTGTTTTTCCTTTCTTTGTGATGCTGCAGGCATCAGTTAGACTTTACTTTTTCTCCTTCTTTCTGAGTGATCTTCATGGATTTGGCAGGAAATGTAGAAACTGTGTATTCACACATCATTATCATAAGGGAAATTGGAATTTTCTTATAAATTTTTTTAATATGGGAATGAAAAAATAAAGTGATACAAAATAAAAAATGCACTGCATAAAAGTACAGTTTTTATCCATTGTAGGCATTAGATTCTCATGACCATATCTTTGAATTCTTCTGTTCTACAGAAAACAGAGACCCAATTTATGATCAAAATATTCTTTGTTGAGATAAAAATATATGAAAGTAGAATAACTTATAAAATTTGCAAGCTCAGAGTCACAAGATGTCATGTGACCAGAGCTCTACCACTGGCATGGTGATTCCTAGCAGAATGTTCTACTGAGAATTGTAAAACCAAGCAGCGGCTGGGTGAGTGAGCTCCATGTCCTCAGCTCTCAGAGCAGTGGTGTGCTGCTGTGATAAAGCACACTCATGCTGCTTGGGAATATGGCTGTCTCCGATGCATATTTCCTGTGATGTGAAGAGTGAGGCCAAGGAAGCCCGTGGGATCATGGATGTTCGTGCTTACAGACAGGGCCTTCTGCGTACCTGCTCATTCAGATGACCCAAATGCGGTCCTGGAGAGAGAAACCCTGGTAGAAAGGGCCCTACTCAACCTTCAGTATCAGACCTGCATTTTTTAACCCATTGTGGAATTTCCATTTTAAGAACTTGACCAACATACTTCATCCTGGTGAACATCAGATGATTTTTCCAGAAGTTTAAGCCAGTGTTCACCTTGTCATTGGACCAGTGAATCTTTTTAGTAAAACTTTCTTATTTCAGAGTCAACAGTTTTTGCACCATTGCATTCAGGTCTTTCCAAATATGTCTTTTTTAGCTTATTTAAGATCATCATGTTTTTGGGGGCTGGCCAAATAGCTGAGCAGATTAAAGCACATGCAAGCAGGGCCAGGGGCCAGGGGATCTATCCGCAGGGCTGCCATGTCAGCCCTGCCCACAGGGCATGCTGAGATGGCAGTTGAGACTGGATGTAATGGAGCAAGCCTGTAATTCCAGCTCCTGGGAGGCTGTAAACAGGTGGATCACTATGAGTCTGATCTAGTAGTGAGACCCTGAACACCCTGCAGACCCTCCCCCCACAAAAAATGATCTTCATGCTCTCAAAGACGTGTTTTGCATAAAAGAATTAATTTAGAATGTTATGTTCTGTTGAATCCCTTCTGATTAGTTTCAAAGATTTTGGAAGGTAGATAATTTTTTCTTATAGTGGGAGGTGTAAAAGGTAGGTTTATTCAACTGTGTTTCAGAGGTGTCCTTTGGTAAAGGAGAATGACTTACTTTTAGACAAATGCTGTATTATTATAAAATATATTTTTGTTCCTGAAATGAATAAAGAGAAAAGCAATAGAATTGCAGGCTATAATCTTTGTGAAAATGGGCAGGAATCTGGCAAATTGAGGTTACAAATATTCCCAGCGGGTAATGTGCTGGTGACAGTTTTTGTTTCATTTGTTTAGATGTATATTGACATTTTCAACATTCACATGCCAATATGCATTTTTGGTTGGTTGGTTTCTTTCTTTTTTAAAAAATAAAGCTTTAAACAAGCCATCAAACTAACAAGTATTTATTTATAAAACTATAGAACTTGAGGTTATGGATTCTTTTCAATACAGTTCTGTTTATAAGGGGATTTCAGGACCAGCAAGATAGCTCAGTGGACTAAGCACCTGCTTAGGCAAGCACAAGGACCCAAGTTCAATCCTGGTACCATATGCCATGCCGACCCCACCCTCAACATGCTGAGCTGGCTACCGAGATTGAGCACACCCCTGTAATCCCAAAGCTGGAGAGACTGAAAACAGGAGCATAACTGCAAGTCTAATTTTTGCATAGTGAAGCCCTGTATCAAATACACAAAAATAAAAATGCAAATAAAATTCAAGATTCTGTCTACAAGAACAAATTCTGAGCAATCGAAATAGACAAAAATGTGTTTAAAAGTAAAGAACTTATTAGTGATTAAAAGCAAGTAACACACACACACACACACACACACACACACACACACACACACACACACATCTTGAATTTCCTGGCAGTCTCTTCAGTCCTTAGGACTAGACTGCCTGAAATCAACCTATGTTTTTTCAGAAATTGGTGCTGGAAAAATTAAGAGACATGATATCCATTCCTTTCCACCAGAGGGCGCCATAGACTAGATTGCCGTAGCTTGGCTTGTGGGTCTGGGTCCATAAACAATAAACTAAAGCACGCACTCCAAGCTTTCATATTTTTGTAAGAAAAGAAGAGTGTTAAGGTCAACAAGTATGCACCACTGATTTTTTAGTGAAATAATATTTCTTTTAAATACATAATTTGACTTTTCAGGCCCTTCTGAGTTTTTTACCCTGCAGATTGGTTAAAAAAAAAAAAAGGCTGCTTAATCTTACATTTTTGTCTCCATTTCTACAGTTATTAATTTTGAACTTGGTGGTAAAGAAAGAACTTCTTGGGCCATGGTAGCCTTATGACAAAGTCTTCCTACAATTTGATAAATGCTTGGAATCTGTGGCTTCTATGAATTATCACATGATCTGATTTCCAAGAAGGCTACAGGAGGCCAAGGCCTGGCCCTCCAGATCTTCCTGCAGCAAGAGAGCGCATCCATCTGCTTCAAACTCAGAAGGGCCTTGGAAACTCTCATCTGCTTCTCCATCTACTCACAATCCGGGCTTTGCCCTAGGTTGGGCTTCACATACTGAGCCTATAGAGACAGGGTCACAGGCCCTCACTTCGTATTGCAGGGAGCCAAAGTGCCCTTTCCGTCCCTGCAAGTGTTTATAAGCTGGTGTGGTTGTGGAGAGCAACCCCATGGCTGCTTTCTCTGGGCTGATTAGCACTGAAATAATATGCTTGAAAGTGGAGCAGTGTTTGAAATTCATGGGCGGGCAGAGGATCACAGCTCATCATAATCTCTCATATGGAAATATGATTTCTGTCTGCTCGGTTCTTCCTCTGCCTTGCTGAGGAGGATTGGAGGAGTGTCCCATCCTATTGTTGTAGGCAGCTGAATTAGATAGAAATATTATAGGCAGCCAGACAGGGCCAGGCCCTCAGGGACAACATGGAAGACAAGGTGACTTTAAGACTAGAGACAGACACTCCTCCGCTGTGGGCCAGATCTCAAGACAAGAGTAGACCAAAACAATTGCATACTTCCTTAAGGGTGGGCCTCAGGCACTGATATTCTAAGTAGGTATCAGTCACCTTTCAAGAGTCAAGAAAGAGTCGCCAGCCCCTGTCCAACCGGAAGAGACCCTGCTCTGTGTTCTTGCCCACTTGCTACGTGACTTGCGTTCCCATTGGATCCCGATTTTAATCTACTTTACCTGAGCAATGGTGCTTGGCATCTCCTTGGGTGGCCACGGTTTTGTCCCACTTCATACCCACCTAGGCCAGTTGCCATGTCTTCACAGCCTTAGACCCGCCTCACCGTGTGGTTTTCCTCTATAAAAGTCCCTGGAAGAGACAGCTTCCCTGGGACCATCCACTCGGATCCTCTCCTGTCCTCTCAGACAGGAGCTTTCTTTCCCTCAATAAATGTGTTCTGCTCATTACTTCCATTTGTTCCTAAAATTCCTTCTGCGATTTTAGAGAACCTGAACTCATCCCAGGTACTTTTCAGGTTGGGGATCGTTTTTTTCTATATCATTTGGAGGTTCCCTACAGGAGGTCATCCAGCCCAGGTCAGTTTTTTCTTTCTGCATCATTATGACCAGGGACTTTGGCAGCCGTGCTGCTTGGATAACACAGAGGAACAAGCACATCGAGTTTGTAAAATGACTCTGCAATCTTCCCAGAGATGGCGTGCAGAGGGATGTGCTGCTGTGTTTTACATGGTGGAAAAGCAAGTGTTTCTCAGGAATTTAAGCCACTTGCCCTGCTTATCACAGTCTCTATGACCACTTTGAGTAAAAGCATGGGCCCGTATCTAACAACTGGCTCACGTGAGATAATACAGCTTTGATGCTAAGTGGGCCCCAGAGGCCTGTACTGAAAGTCCTGCTTCCGTAAGCCTCCAGGTCATGCCTCTATCTTCATAGAATATTTATGAAATGACTTCTAATTGTTAGCAATGTCAATATCATTTTAAATGTTCTTAATACAGAAATAAGTCTATGAGAAAAGTAACCCTTTCATAATGAAAAGAAATCATCAGGACATTAAAATGTGCAGTGAAGTACACATTCCACTTAGCATTATTTGATCAGCAAATACGAGTTCTTCTTTCTCCTGTCCTCTCTCTCACAACACGTTGTTTTCCTTATCTTCGTCTTAACCAGCACTAGACTGTTATATCCTGTATCAATTCTGAAAACCGTAATTATGAGAATCGATGACTGCCATTTGTGTGCGCAGGGCAATGGAAGAGTGGGGCCTCTCACAGGGGCCAGCAGGCCACTGTAAAGCGTCAGATTGGCAAGTTGTAATCAACAGTTCTCACTCTGCTGCCATCTACGTAAAGCAATACAGTCTTTTGCATTGAAATCACAGTATCCTGCTGTGGGTACACTGGTCAGAATATGTTTGTTGATCAAATGTTTCAACCTAACATAACTACAAAGAAAAATTGCTGCTGACTAATGTGTAGATTCCTTCCTCACCTGTGTAGCCTTCACCTTATTTCAGTGGTTCTCAACCTTCCTAATGCCGTGACCCTGCAATACAGTTCTTCATGTTGCGGTGACCCCAAATCAAAAAATAATTTTGGTGGCTACTTCAAAACTGTAATTTTGCTACAGTTATGATTCAGAATGCAAATATCTGATATGCATTATGTGTTCTCATTGGTACAAATGAAACATAATTTAAACAGTGATTAGTCACAAAAGCAGGATTTAATTATATGTTGAGAAATATTTCTTACTAATTCCAATAAATAACATTTCACCATGGCACGGCATGGGTTTAAATATAACAACAATTCCAAATAAATAACATTTTCAGATGGCTTTAGGCGACCCCTGCCCCCACCGGGCTCGCCACCCACAGGTTGAGAACCACTGCCTTACTTGTTTCTGCTCTTTCCCTTCCAAGCATTTAAAGGATTAAAAACCATGGGGTTTTATTGACTGACTGACTGATTGATTGATTGATTGATTGATTGATTGATTGATTTCTACCTATATTCTCATTTCTTACTTTTTCTACAACACTTAATGATCATTTTCTGCTTTCAATTTTTATTTATTTTCTGTTGGGGGAAGATCTACAGAGGGCTCAGGTTCTCATTATTAGATCAGACTCATAGAGATCTGCCTATTTACAGCCTCCCAAGAGCTGGAATTACAGGCATGCACCACCACTCCCAGTCTCAACTGCCCTCTCAACATGCCCTGCGGTGGGTCCGGCACAGTAGGCCTGCGGATGACACCCCTGACCCCTGGGCCTGCTTGCAGGAGCTATTTGGCTGGTCCTCTTTTTTTTTTTTTCCTTTCAAAATTTCTGAAAATATTTTTATTAAATCCACCAAAGGCCTTGTGGCCTCCAAGATGGAGGGAAGCCTCCCACAGCGTCCCCTCCTTTGCTTCTTTCTCTCTCCATCTGCCCTAACTCTCTTTCTCTGGCCACTTCCTTTCGGCTTCCTATCTTTCCTCCTGCCTGCACTCACCTGCTTTTAGCAGTTTTATTTCCCCTCCTTCTTTCCCCTTCTATCCCCGCTAACAACCTCATCCTGATGTCAATTAACACTCATCTGATGAGTTTTAAATAACTTCTCTGCTTCAGACTTCTGAGGCTCAGCCTCATATTTTTCTCTCCTGATTATTTTAATTTGAATACGTGGGGTAGAGAAAACTCTGTGAACCCACCCAGGCTGTTGTTTTCTTTCTGTTGCTTCACTAGGCACATGTTTAACAGTCTTCCCTACAGCCGTATGAGGCTGACTGATGGATGCACTTAGGCCTAGTGGAAGGTGAGTACCTTTCCCCAGATTCTGGCCTGCAGAATGCCATGAGCACGAACGTCCAAACTGCCTTTGTTGACAGCACTTAAGGATGATGGTAGCGCAAGGTTCGGCAGTCGGAACAACCCTCACTGCGTGTTGCTAGACCACAGAAGAAAGCGTGGCGTGCCCTGGAAATGGGGATCAATATTCATCAGCTTTCCTGCTGCCCAGACACGGCATGCCCCACTCATAACAAAATGCAAGAAAGCTATGGTTCAGCTCACGGGCTCAGCCTCCCACTGGTTGGCTCCAAGGCAGACATCATGGTGAAAGGGTTTCATTAGATGAAGACGCTTAGTTTATGGCAACTGAGAAGTAGAGGCAGAGGTGCAGGTTACAGGATATGGTGGACGAGCCACGGAGAGGCACCCAGGTGCAGCTGGAAAATCCGTCTCAGCTGGCCAGATCACAAGGGCAGTTGGAGCGACCTTAACTGCCATATCTCATCCGTTTCAAAATTCAAACAAACACATCTCCTGACCTATCCTTCATATCGAAGTAAAGATAACAACAAGCATATAGCTCTGCTTTTCCTAACACAACTATCAGCTGTAAAGTCAGAAATGCAATAATCCCTGCATGCAGAGTCCCCACAGGTCAGCATTAGAACTAGCACAGCAAAATTATGCTACTCTTTTTAGTTAAATCAATAATGGTATGTGTGTTTTTTTACTTTGTAAATATTCAAAACTGTACTTGTCTTCAAGTTTTTTGTTTTGGGGGATCTTAACAATTAATTCCATTTCTTAGTTTTTGCTATATCTATCACAAATTTATCACTATGCCCTCAAAACACATTCTTTTCACTACATAGAAACACATGAAATATGGGCGCTGAGGACGTATCTCAGTGGAATAAGGCCTTGTCTGGCAAGTGCAAGGCCCTGAGTTTGATCCCTGGTATCACCAAAAGAAAAATGAAAAAGAAACACATTTAACATTCAGTGAAATTTAATTTGTGACAGCTTCCTTAAGAAAGCCCTCACAATGAAGATGCTAATACCCTAGGAGCCATGGCAGTTAGGTGCTGCTATTTTAATCTGGAATATACATATTTCAGTACCTAAAACATATAACAAATACATGCAGAGACATAAAATAGAAAAGAGACAAAAGATATGAAAAGGCTTTTATCAACTTAAATTCGAGCTCAGTAGGCATGTGAGAAGTTGTCTTGTCTCATTAGTTCTGGCAGCATTAAAACTTAATGATGCATTCGAGACCAGCCTGGGCTACCAAAGTGAGCTCAAGGCCAGCCTAAACTGCATAGTGAGACCCTGTCTCAAAAAGACAAAAAAAAAAAAAAAAAAAACCCTGAATGATGCGTTTTTCTCTGAGAACCTAAAATGGCACAGTCCTCTGGGGAGGGAGCCATAACCTAATGAAGGGGCAGACATGTAGGGGTTTCATCACTGAAAGTAATCCTTGTTCATGTATACGAGCTGATGTCTACACTTAGGTCCTGCATAGCATTGGCTTCCATCGCTCTCCCTGGGAATGATACTAATGCCCATCAATGGAGCAACTGAAAAGTAAATTATTTTACATTCATTCAAGGAAATGCAACACTACATTAAAATTAATGAAGTGCCTATTTATATGGATAAATCTCAAAGAACACATAGGGAAATGACAAAACACCTATTTCATCATCATTATCCTTGGGAGAAAAGTGATGGGAAGGGGAAGGACCAGGGCAGTGCTTAGGGCTCCTAGGGGATCAGCATCTTCACTGTGAAGCAGCATGATGACTACATCCTGTTATTCTTCATACCTCTGTGCTTACATGCCTCGTGGTACTTGAGAATTGCAACTGGAATCAAAATAGTGTTTTAAGATGTATCCAGTATGATGTCTGTGTGTGGAGAAATCTTCTGATTTCATTGGTGGTGAGGTCCCTACTGCATGATTCTCCAGAAATTCAAATCCTAAAAATAATGTCAAATGACAGAGGATAAGGGGAGGGTTGACCACTATTTTTCTTTCTTTCTAAATAGATCTTTGAGAAAAAAGAAGCTAGCTATATTTCAATGCTGTTTTGAGAAATAAGTTTCCTAGGTTGATCTGTGATCTTTGGGCAATTTTGGTTGGACTCAAGGGGACTTTATATCTGAAAGTACATAAAAAATCATTTAAGTAAATACTTCACCAGACAAATGATCTTTGAATGTACCAGCCTGTCATTATGACTAGGAAATAACTTCACAAAATCTCGGCCTTCTGAGATGTTGCAGACCCATGTGGCAATGTGAAGGGCCTTTCCAGATTGCACACACCCTAAGTTCACAGGCCTTGATTAGACTAGTTTCTTTGGTTGCAAATGCTGAGCAGCTGGGTTTGAGTTTAGTGCTGAGGCTTCCGGCTGTGTTTCATTTGAGCCTAGCGCATCTATATTGTGGACCATCCATAGTCCCCAGTGTATTCACACAAGGCCACACATCAAGTCCCAGGTCACATAACAGTTCTAGGGTCTGCTTTGTGCTATTTTGTCCATAGTGGAAAGAAATTTCATGGGGCTCTGCAGTGAAAGCAGTGGATTGGAAATTAGAATTCTTGAATTTATTTCCAGCTTTAGGAACTTATTGCTGGCAGTGTTACAACTGACTTTGCACAGCACAGCCTCATGCATTTAATATTAAAAGACTGATAGCACGCATAGGGATATAGAAAAGCACAATAAACTGCTTAGAAATTCTTACTAATAAGTTGTCTTCTCCCAAAGCATTCAAGATACTAAAACTAATTAGATGCTATCTACTTATTAAGTGCTAGACAATGACTGTTTTTACTCAGTTAAGAAATTCTGAGGAAGAACCTGTGTGGAACAATTATTGTTGACAGGGAATAGCACATAAGATAAATAATGTGAAAATTAGTTCACTGTAAGAATGGAAAAGGTCCTGGCTAAACGAAAAGGAACAGCTACCCACAGAAAACACTGGGCGCTCTAAATGGAGCCTCAAACGGCTGTGCCATTTGAAGATAGGAGAATACGTTTCTTTGTTGCCTCGAAAAACCAACTTTCAGCACCTATAAACATCAGTAGGTCAGCAGAGGCAAAAGGAATGTGTAGGTTAAAGGCTAAGGAAAGAATGAAACCCGACACCTATAATTTCGTAATTCAAAGCGTCATTCCTGCGGGCTGCAGGCACTTGCAATGAAACTGGAGCAAAGGTGCGAGCACTGCACTGCCCTGCTGGTGGCTTTTATGCCCAACTTCAGCAAAATGGTCTCAGTTCCCAACCTGTCCACATCAGCCCCTTTCTAAAACTACTAACTTTGTTTTGGACAGAGATCTTCATTTCTTTTGTCTCAGCAGTTCACATCACAGCCTGCAATGTGAGTTGTAGGGAGTAATTTAATAATGCTAGAACAAAATTCAATTTCAGTGATTTATTAGTAGAATAAGAGGATGCAAAAAAAAATATAAGAAGCACCTGCAACCAGGTACAGGGGCCCTGGGGACTCAATCCCCAGGACTGCCCTGCAGCCCCACCCCTGCGGTACACTGAGAAAACAACTGAGGCATGGGCATGGTGGCACAAGCCTGTAATCCCAGCTTTTGGGAGGCCATAAGCAGGCTGATCACTAGGAGTCCGATCTAGTAGTGAGACCCTGAACATCTTATAGAACTTCCCCTAAATACAAAAATAAGTAAATAAATAAATAAATAAATAAGAAGAGATAAAATTTTAACAAAAGAAAAATATAAGAAAGTGTTGTGCACTTCTTCTATTTATAATGTTTGAAGGTGCTCCATTATGAAAATTTCCCTTGTGGCTATCTTCTAGTGAATATTATTTCACTATGTCAGAAACTGGTTAATTTTGTTTATTTATTTTTATGGCCAGCTCGGCCTGCCCTGAGGGAAGGGCTGGTGCAACATGTGGTGCTGGGGATCGAACCATGGTCCCTGCAGCTGCTTGTACATGCTTTAGACCACTGAGCCATCCTGCTGGGCCTCAGAAACTGGTTAATTTTGAGAGCTGAATACTAAATATGCATAAATGATACTAGTCTTTCAAGGGAGTGACTTTTAGCTCTGAGTCTCATATTCTCAGTGGAGCACAAGAAATTTGAATTCATTCAAAAATAAACTCATTTTCATTGCTCCGGATTAACAAACATCAGTAGCTGTGTCTGTTAGCTTTTGCTGTGTAATAAATCAAATTCAATGACTCAGGGCAAGATTACTATGTGTGCACCTGATAGCTACGGACTTGGGCTTCACTGTGTGAGTCTACTTCAAGCTATGAACGTACCTGGTGTGGGCTCCAAGAGTGCCCATCAGCCTATTCTGCTCCATGTACGGAGAAAAGCATTGTATTTGTGGTGTGTGGGAGCAGCAGAGTGAGTAGTTGTCAGTGCCAATCTCATTTACCAGTAGGTGCAGGCAGATGTGCATTTTGTATGTTTAAAAATGTGGATTTCTAGGTGATTGTAGAACACATACCTTAGGGTATGTATATAAGCTCCTGCTTGGCAAGCACAAGTTCCCCTGTCCAATCCCTGGTACTGCAAAAAAAACAAAACAACAACAAAAACACATTTCTACAACACATAACTAAAATATCATAAGTAAGATGATGAATTTTAAAAATAGCAGAAATAGGGACTGGGGATTTGACTCGATGGCACAGTGCCTGCCTGGGAAGCATGAAGTATAGAGTTCGATTCCCCAGGCACCCTTCTTTCTCAAACAAAGGAGCAGAAATATATATATATATATATATATATATATATATATATATATATACATATTGGCTGCAAGAGGATTCTGTTTTAAAAACAATTTTTCCTAAATATGGAACTTCTATTCCTTCTATTTTATTAATTTTATTAATTGTATGTTATCCAGGTGGTCATTTGATTTCATGAGGTGCTATTTTTATATTAAACATAGATGATCGATAGATAGATAGATAGATAGATAGATAGATTATAGAAAGAATTAAGTCTCAGCCTCCAAGCTGAGTTCACCATTCTCATTTTCGGACCACATTGTTGTTAATCTACACAAGGCAACTGTGTGTGTGTGTGTGTGTGTGTGTGTGTGTGTGTGTGTGTGTGTATGTAAGAGAGAGAGAGAGAGAGAGAGAGAGAGAGAGGTACTTGCTGTGTAATTCAGGCTTGCCATGAACTCACTCACTGTGTAGCCCAAGTTGATCTTAAATTCATGGTAATGCACCTGTTTCACCCTTCCCAGTGCTGGGATTACAGACACGCCACCCACCATGGTAAGGTTTTACTTCAATATTTTTTAAAAGAAAAACAATTCTTATTTTTAATTTTTATACCATCTGTGCCAATCATCCTGAATCTTCAAATGTACAACTTTCTGTAAGTATCCTTGGAAATTCTGTGTTGATAGTTGTGTGCTATTGTATTTTAAATTATGGACACCACATTGCATCTTTCTTTTTCTTTCCTTTTTCCTTCTCTTCGTGCTCAGCCCTTCTCTGATTTACTGTGGGTACCTCTCATGGCTTCTCCTCGCTATGTTGTACTCAGCGGTTTGTGACCACATTTTATGTGTCAGTTCTCCCATGGAAAATGGCTCGAAGCTGTATTTGTTTGCTGTAACTGCTATAACAGAATGGCACAATGCAGTGGCTCCCGTCATAGCAGGTAATTGGTATCTGGACGTACATGGTCCAGGTGCCTGCCAGGAGGAAGCCCGACAAGGGCATGCCTGCAGTTGCCCACGGCTTCCATCTGGCTGTGTTTTAAGGCTTCCACACTTCACACGAAGGAGCTCCCATACGTCCTTTCCGTTTTACTTTTATTTCATTAGTACATGTTTGCAGTACACGAAGTTCATATTCATCTGAGGGAGTAGATGTGTTATACAACGCAATGCAGTCCTTTTTTATCTGCTTCCTCTTCCCACCCGCCTCCTTCCTCTGCCTCTAAATCCCTGCTTCCAGTCCTCATTCTTCTTACTGTTTTTCTTCCACGTTACTATATGGAGTGCTTACATCCGTTATAGGTATTTGGTTCATATAAGTGACACATCTTCAATCTAAACTTTCCCCTTTCCCTCCCGCTTCCTTTCACCCACTGTCTCCTGGACCCTTTCTCATTTGCAAACTCTCTGTCTCTAGTTCTCTGGCTTTAGGGTTCTGTCCTCTGGCCTCCTGAACCTTAACTGGATCTTTAAAGGCCGTTTCTCTGACATAGTCACGTTCTCAAGTGTAAGGTGTTAGGACCTCAATACGTGAATTTAGTGGTGACACAGATACAATTCAGACCATAACAGACCATAACAGACTCCTTTTAGCCTCTCTCAACTAGTAACACTTTTAGAAATCCTCATATCTCCTTCTGTACCCTATTAGTACATTACATCATACCATATCAAACTGCCTCTCTGTTCCTCCTGCTCATTGGAGAACCTGGACAGGCCTTCACATAGGTCGGACACTTAGCATAGCCACTCAGGGATCCAGGACGATGGTGCAGGATACGCCTTAACACGACACTTCCATTATCACTGCCACAGCAGAGAGAAGATACACAAGAAACATTAAGCAGCATCTTAAGTCTATTCGTAATTTATGGGTCAGAGCCAATCACAGGGCCATCCCCGTTATCTTCAAATGTGGAGAAAGCAGTGCCATCTTACACGTTGGGAGGGCTGGGGGCTAGACAGATGAGCGGCACTTCCTCCTGCCTTGTGTTTCAGATGGCGGGGGTACACAGTCTGAATCGGCCTCTGCAGTGTCAGCCCCGCTCTGCGATGCTTGCAGCAGCCTAAGTTCCCACCAGCCCAGGGAAGGTCTGTGCCCTCTCAGTGCTCCATGTCATCCAGTTTCTAGTTTGTCACAGAATATGTATAAACTAGTATCCTGTGTGGTTTAACTTTCATTTATCTGATTAGAAATTCTTTGAATATAATTTTATGCTTAATTGTGGGCTTCCTTTTCAGTGACCTTCATATTCCTAGGCTTTCCCTGTTTTCCTTCTGACTGCCTCTTCTGATAAATGTGCTGTAGTGTCTCTAATTCAAGATATATACTTTTACTAGTTTTAGACATTGTGACTTGTATTCCCATCCTATCACTTCTATCCATGGTCAAACTTTTGATAGATAATACCAAATTTATTTATTTATTTATTTATTTATTTATTATTTTCTTTTGTGTGTGGGACCAGGGTTCAAACTCATGGCTTTGTACTTGACAGTCAGGCACTTGTGCCACAGAGCTATCTCCCCAGCCCGAAAATACCAACTTTACCATAATTTATGATTATTGACTTGCCTATGTCTTATATATCTAAAGATACATTTCAGAAATATGTCCCCATTGCTTAAAATTATCCTTTTTTTCTTTCTTTTTGTCTATGAAGCTTATAAATTTGTTTTGCATGTTTAGGTTTTTGCTCTACCTGGGGCACATTTTTATATTTAGCAATACATAAGGAAAAGTTTCATTTTCTCTTGAGTATACATTTTCCCATGTATTGTTTACTTGTCTCATTAAGTTTATGGCAATACATTTATGATTTGTTAAATTTCCAAATCTCTACTGTTTCTACTTTTCTAATTTTTCGTTGATCATTTTTTTACAATAACAAAACATTGATGTTTTTTTTTTTTTTTTACTAAATTATGGCTTTTCTGTATTTTAATATGTAATAGAAAAGATCACTTTTTTCTTTCTTCTTTAACTTAGTGATTAATGGCTACATACTGACACCTTAGTTCACAAACTTAATACTGCAATTCTGATTACAGCTAAAGTGGAGAAGAACTGGATTAAGTTTCCTCTAAAACCCCCATTGAGCCTAACTACTGAATTTGATTTATCTACTTTCCAATTCCATTTGTGACAAGAATCATGGGAAGAAGTTCAAGAATTAAGGTACCATTGTCTATTCAGTCTTGCAAATTTCAGAAAATTTCAAGTTCCATTAGAATTTTCCATAGAAACACCTGTTTTTCAGGGACTACAGTGACTGTGTAGACAGCTTACATTAAGTATAACTGATATGTCTTAGTTGCAAATTATCTTATTATTATTATTATTATTTTTTGTCTTTTTGAGATAGGGTCTTGCTATGAAGTTGAGGCTGACCTTGAGCTCATTTTTGTAGCCCAGGCTGGTCTCAAACTCGCACCAATCCTCCTGCCTCAGCCTCCCAAGTACTGGGATTACAGGCATGTGCCACCATGCCTGGCACAAATTGTCTTTTCCAAAGGTAGTCACTACTAGCTCCTTAGGAACTAATTATATTCCAAGTACTTTATTACATATTTGAAGCTGCCTTCATATAAGTTTTGGGTACTTAGTTTTTCACTTAATCTGGCACATGGCCACATTCCTTTAATTAATTTATTTATTTATCTTTTATTTATTTATTTTTGTGCAGGACTGGGGCTCAAACCCACAACCTTGCACTTGCCAGGCAAGTATTTGTGCCATGGAGCTATCTTCCCAGCCTCTGCTTCATTTTAGTATTCAGGCCAATAATTCCTATGTTTTAAATTCCAAGGCTAATAATGTCGTTGCAAATAGTGATAATTTCACTTGTGTTTTGATCTCATCATTTTCCTGTCTTTGTATGTTACTAACTATTGGCCAAGGCATCCAGAACATTGCTCTGCCTGAGTGGTGTGGCTCACTACACTGAGTTTACACCAAGTCAGAGAGAGAGAGAACGCACTTATATACTTCTGGGGATAATGCTGTAAATTTTTGCAACATCACATTTATGAAGAGAGGAGGTTATGTTTTAGTCCTGGTTTGTCGTTTCTTGAGGGGGTTGTTTAATGCTTATTGTTTTAAATAAGTATATTTTTGGCCCTAGTCAGCTAAGACTCTATTTGCCTGCAGTGTCCTGCAGTGTTCCGTGCCCGCTGATGCCTGGCCCTGTGCCTTGCCCCCCATCCCCACAATCCATCTGACTTCGATGTCTTCAGCACCCCTCAGGTGTTCATCTAGAGCTCTAGGCAGCCTCCCTCCTTCCTCCTGCTCCAGCCTGCCCCACACAGCCCACACCCTGGCCTTTGCATCTATAACTCTATCTGCTATGAAGAACCTTGGCCAGATGACCTGTGCTCCCATCAACTTGGTGTTCACACAACTATCCATCTTCTCTGAGAAGGCTGATTCAGTGCTTTTGTGTAAAGCTGAGCAAACTCTTTTCCAACATCTGTGTTCTCTTTCTTTGCTATAATTTTTGAATCATCTCTAATTTTGTTTTCTTAATCAGTGAGACTGGTATTTCTAGGGAATTTATTAGCCTCCTAGTTTACCAACAGCGAAAGTCCTTCCAGGGTTTACTCCTTTCACACACTCACTGGTCAGCCCAGAGCTCTCATGAGTAGCTCACTCCTTCACCTGGTTCCTGGACATGAAGCCAGCCTTCAGATCACTCCCAGGTCTTCTTCTACAAAACCCATTCAAATTGTTCAAACTATCCACAGTTTCTCACCCTACCCCTCCACCTTTGCCTCAGAAACTCCAATGAAGACCATGTCCTTGCTTTCCCCTGGCCTGTCAGCCTCCAGAGCCTCTTGAGTGCTACACTGGGTGGTCCTGAGGGAGACACCAGGCCTTGTGCTCCTAGGGCCTGGGAACATGAAATCCTTCCACTGTGATTACCGTGTGTGTGTGTGTGTGTGTGTGTGTGTGTGTGTGTGTGTGTGTGTATGTGTGTGTAAATATTTTCAGGTAAAACAAAATCCAGTTGCAAATCTGAGGCAATTCACTTTATTTTCCTTCCTTTAGCACATAGCATATTACACAGTTGCTTATTCATCTTATTCACTGCAAAACTTCGCTAACAAAAATAAAAGGTCCATGAAGCATAAATTTATTTTGGCCAGAGAGGTTTACTTCTGTATTTCTGTTATCTATGGTAGTAAATACTGGGACTTCAGTCTTCCTGAGGCAGATGAATAGAACATTAATGAGTAAAATAAGTCATCAATTTTCCTTTCAAGGACTAGTTCCAAATAAGGGAAATAAGATGAAATCAAGGTTGACGGGTTTGCATGCTTTCTATTATGCAATTTTTGCATTTTTCTTTATTTTTGACTTCATATTTTCCTCTGACAGCATCCACTGAAGTATTTGTGGGGCAGCTTCTTACTCCATGTCGGTCTGCTCAGGAACAAGGCAGGCAGGGAACCTAAGCACATATCCCCTTCAATTTTGTCTGGGGCAGTTTTCAGTCTTCAGGATTTTTAAAAATTACATTATAAGGAGAAACTCCTCATTTTAAAACTTAGATTTCCATAAAATTAATTTTACTGGCTGTGTGACCTAAGAATGAAATGCCTTCCACACTTGTTTCACTGAGAAAATCACCCTGGTTTGTTAACAGATTGAAAGTTTAACCTGGCCGCCAGTAATTTTAAAAATTGAGTGATTAAAATGAAATAACTCAAAATTTCTCCCACTCAGAAAACATAGAAAATTGTAGGGGAAAGAACTTACATACTCCCAAGGAAGTTCACTGGTCCTCAGGCAGAGCTGAGCGGCAGTGCCTAAGTTAGCCTGGTCACTGGCCGGACAGTAGCGTGCGCTTTCATCTGCCTGACTTTTCTGCTCGCATTACTGACTGCTCTCCTTCATCCCAAACTCACTTCCCTGTGCAGAATTCTACTCCGTGGAGGTGTCACAACGTTTTAGCTATTTCCTCCAGGATGTACAATTAAGTTACAGCTAAATTTTCAGTTAGAAACAATGAATAAGGGAGCTGGGGAGATGGCTCCGAGGCACAAGTGCCTGCTGGGCAAGTGCAAGGTCGTGAGTTTGAACCCCAGTCCCACAAAAAAAAAAAAAAAAAAAAAAAAAAAAAGAAACAATGAATAAATTGTCTCTATCTTAATTTCAGATTCTTTTCTTCACATGGATTTCCATAAGAGGAAAATGACTAAGTCACAGAACACGAATCCTTTGATAGAATTTCAAAAATAGTACACACGTTTCTACTCCTGTTTATGTGTGGGAATGCATATTCCACAGCGAGTCTACCAAAGCTCTTCGTTAGCAAAAATTATATTTTAATTGGGATGTCTCTGGTTACCTCTGAGGGATAGCTGTCTTATATTTCATGGGCACTCGTGCCGCACTACTGTCAAGCCGTTCTCATTTATCTTCCCATATATTTTTGTGTTTGGCATGAACTCTTTCAACATTAACTACTTACTATAAATACATTTGCAAACACTATCTTATAGTAAAAAATTCAGATTTTGTTTTTAAATGTGTGCTTTCTTTAGTAAGTGAGACTTGAGGCATTTAATATTCAAATCAGGACTTTTTCATTTATTATATCTTAAATGGATAAACTTACAGTAATCTTTCTGCTATAGACATCAATTAAGCAGATATTATAGATATTTTAAATTTATAGTTGTAATTAAACACTTTTCTTTATTAATTTTACGAAGTGTTTGGAAATAAAGTGAGACTGAATTTTTGTCGTCAATTTTTATTTTTTAGTAAGCATTGAATCCATATTCTGAAAATTCTCTTAAATATCTTTACAAATTTGTAACTTCATTTACTATGTATTACACCTTTACATACAGTAGAATGTAAAAATCACATCATTTTTTTTTCTTCTATGAATTTCTAAGCTCTTATCCCATTCCATTATTTAAGTTTTATGTTATACTTCAGTGGCAAAATCATTCTAAGAACTCACCCTTATGACTTCAGTTTTTAAGTATGTGATTTTCACTTGATTTTAGTTTTTCTAAGAAAAATTTAGAATTACAATTTCATCTTACAGAAAAGTTGAGTATATAATTCGGATTGCATCTAAGATATAAAAATACTTAAGAATTATTTCCTTTATTAAAATAACAATACAGATTATTCCACAGAATAGTACTTGCTTAAATTTTAAACATTTCCATTGCATATTTCAGTAACGTAGTATAGCTTTTAAATGAAAGTCCAATGCACATTGGCTACAGTTAGCCCTATGTATTGTACATTACACTGATCTTTCTAAAAGAATATATTCTACTACATTCTCTAACCCTGGTATTTAGGGAAACATTTCATATGATTTTAGGTATTTATATAACTTTTTGAAACCTTATTTTTAACTTCTTAGCTTCACTTGTACTATTTGAATGAGTTCGTTGCTCCAATAGCGACACATTGCCTCTTCTCTCCAATTACTGTAATTCTTCTCTTGTTTATATTCTCTTTTGTTTCAATGACAAATGACAGACATAAAAAGTATTGTAATTTTTCATCTTTGCCTGGATTGTGGTTTTAGTGGAGTTATCTCCAGAACGTAAGTGTAACATTACCTATTGTTTTGATAATATGTTATTATGGGGTGATCAAAAGATATGATAAATGCTTAAATTAAAGTAGATTTATTACACAAAATGACATAATGTCAAAGATGACAGTTTAAATATGTTTGAAAAAAAGTTGGGACTATTTTGAAGTGGATTAACGTTAATGCATATTTTGCCAAAATAAATATTTTAGCTAATCATTCTTCCTTGGTCAAACATTTATGGGAATTTCTATCACATGAAAATAGTGCAATCTATCTTTATCCACCTTATTCACTAGACCTGATAAAGAAACTTAGAACTGTTCCTAGAATTTAAAACGACTGTAAATGGTCAAGATTTGGGGTCAGGTCAAGGCATTAGAGCAGCCATGACAACACTGCTAAAGATGTTAATGAGAATAAGATGCTCAGAACTGCTACCAAAAGCAACAAGAGTGCTCACTTCAGCAGCATGTATGCACCAGTGTGAAAAGCCACTCCTGGGTCCAGAGCATAAGGGCATGGCTTTTGGGGTGAGATGGATGACAGTGCAACTTTTACTAACACAAGTTTTTTAAAAAATTAAATATTCACCATATTATTCCTTCACATTGTCTAATGAGGTTAATAAATACCGTTCATTTCTTAGACCATTAATTAGGTTTATAAGATACTTCAATTAAATTTAAATCACAGCCTTTTCTGTCAAGTACTGAGATAAGTGCATTTTAAAACTTTTCCTAGTGTAGTCATCGTTGTACATTATGTTATTAGCTTTAAAACAATATCTTTATATCCTTACATTTCTGCAGTCCAGCATAGATCATTCTTCTCGCAAATTGTTGAATTTTATTTGTTACTACTTTTAAAATGATTTTATATTTGTAGGTATATCTAGGATTGCATAGTAGCTTTGTTTGCTACCTTATATTTGTAAAGTTTATTGTTAGATTACAGATCAGTTTTCAACCTCTTCCTCTTTCTGTCAAGTGTGGCTTTAGCTTCAGTGAGAAGGCAATATTTGAGCAAAGACTTTAAGGAAGTGGAGTGAGCCAGGCAATTTGTTTGGGAAAAGGATTAAAAGCAAAGGCAACAGCAGGTACACACCTGTACACTAATGAGTTACTTCAACATGCCAGACTTGACATCCATCCCTGGGCTTAAAAAAGAAGGAAATGTCAGCTATGTGCTTGAGTTTAACAATGAAAATGTATTGATTCTTTTGTCATAGCAGGGCAATGACTACAAGTTAGATAGTTATGTAGTCCTTCTGGAGGTCATAGAGTAGGTTCTATCCCAATCTGCAGGAATTGTGCTTCATATAGGAAGAGTCAGTAGGCATTGCCCTGGTGAAAGAGCAAGATCTCTGTGCTAATACAGAATCCATAGGGAATTTCAAACAGTTCAGCATTGTAGAAGAGAGGGCAGGAAGAAGGCAATAAGATAGTATAAAGGCATCCAACTCATGTGGCACCATCCTGAGCAGTTTGTCTCTGCTAATAAGGAGCTATTAGGGATTTAGGGCAGGGAAAGACTTGAGCACATACTGGTTTACAAGAGATTATCTCTCCTGTTTGGGTAAAGTTGTGGTTGTGGCAAAGCTGAAGTCAACATGGTTTCTTAGGATTCTGTTGATCATTTGAGCCAAAATGAGAAGAAGAAGAAAAAAAGCTGAACAAGAACAACAAAAATGGACAGATAAAAATGATAGGCCAGCCATGAGTGGTAGTACACATTTGTAAATCAGCATTTGGGAAGCTGAGGCTGGAGGATTTCTGCAAGTTCGAGGCCATCCTGGGCTACTAAGTGAGTTGGAGACCAGCTGAATAACACGGTGAAAACCTGTCTCAAAAAGACAAAAATAAAAGAAAAAAAGAATAACTGAATAAGTAGATCTGAGGGATGAGAGATGTAAAATTACTAAAGTGAAGACTTTGATTACTAGCGAGATGTATAATGAAAGATAACAAAAGCATAGAATAATTACTTAATTTTTAATTACTGAACTACATGATTAAATAAAAGATATTATACTCTAGATGGGTTCTCTCCCATATAAGGAATCATAAATAAGAAATCCACAATGACAGCACCAGTCATACTTTTAATGTCACATAAAAAACACTAGGTTCAGTCTCTCAAGTGGGTAGTAGTGGATATCTGAATTCTCGTCCCTCAGAAGTATTGTACATTTTCATAATGTATTAGACCTGAAGTCCTGCTTTATTTTGCAATTGATGCCTAATATATGCATGTGAGATTTTAATGAAGCTGAAATATTTTTGGAGAGCTTATTTATTAACGGGATTTCCTGAAGCAAAACCCCACTCTCATGAGGTGCTAATAACCTGATAATTTCAGAAAGCAGCTATATAACTGTTTAAAGACTCCCTTAGTCATATTTGTCTTTTAACTCTTACTAGATTATGCATTTGTTTTATCATGCCCTTCTCATGTGTACCCCACATAGATACCAACATTCCTATTTCAGGAAGATTTTAATAATGACTTTTCAATATCTTGTTATTCAAAAGACAGATTTGTCATTTCTGAAGGTGTCCCTTCAGTTACATTGCTTCCAGTAGGAGTACAGCTCCATACATGCAACTAGAAGCCCCCTGCATGCTCTCACTGAGCTCTTTATAATCTGTTCTCTCATTCTTTCTCATCAGTGCTTCCCACCATGGTACCCCTTACTGGTGAAAGAGCCCATGCCTTCTTAACAACAGTGTAAACCTAGGGAAGCTTCCTTTTGACACCATAAGGGACAATCTGCCTTGGGATGTAACAGTGAACCCAAGCCTACCCAAACTCCTGGCTATTGATGAGGGTAAAAATTTCCCTGGAAAAAGAGAACTCAAGATGAAAATAGAAGAATCGATGTCCACATCTATTTCTTCTGTTCTAAGAAATACCCAAGCTTGGGTTGTTATGCTGGTGCACCCTTATAGTCCTATTATAATTCTAGCACTTGGAAACCAGAGGCAGGAAGATCATTGTGAGTTTGAGGCCAGCCTGAGATACAAAATGGTTGTATGACCAGCCTAAACTGCACAGTTAGATTATATGTATTTGCATGTCTAATTAATGCTTAGGTAATTTATAAAGAATATAAGTTTGCTTATCAAAATTCTAGAGTCTGAAAAGCCTAAAATTAAGTTTCTGTTGTTTTGTTCAAGGAAGGCTTTTCTGGGTCCTCCATAGAGAATTCATACTGTCTCTACCTGGTGGATCACATAAAGATGTACAAAAGGATGGCTAATTATTTCCCTCAACTCCTTTTGTAAGGCTACCAATTTCACTGGCGAGAGCTCTATATTTAAATCTTAACCACCTTTTATTTACTTTTTTATACTTTTATTAGTACATATTTGTCACATGTGGTGCATGTTAATTCAGGATTTAAGGTTTCCTAGGCACCCCTCCCCCAAAATCTCTTCTGCTTGGCCCCACACAGAGCCAAGGACAAAACCACAGAACACATCTGCCTGACTTAGACCTGGGCAAGTAACCACAGAAATTCTCCTTTTTAACATTGAAAGTCCTCCGCATAACAGGTAGCCCTGACAAGATGGGTTCTCTCTCAGTAATTCCAGCCCACAATACCTTCTCCTCGGCACAACACCTTAAAATCCCTGTGCTTTGCCTTGTTCACTGCTGCCTTGGTCCACTAGACAGCCAGCCTGCCTGCTGTCCCCAGTACATTTTATGCTCATGTCAGAATGCTTGGTCTGGTCAGTTGCCTGGGTTTGTACCTAACAGTGCTAATATCCATCATAGGGAACTTGTACCACTAAATGCTATATTTAATAACTCATTTTCCCATTCCTCCCCCCTCCCTTCAACCCTTCTTCCTCCTCCATTTACAGAAGTTTTCTTTCATTCTTTGTTTTTAATCCTTTTTGCTTCCTTCCTTTCCCCTCTTCTATTTCCCCTCCTTCCTCCTTGTTCCCTTCCCACTTACCTCTTAATGCAATTAGATTTATTTTTTAAGTTTCAACAAAGATTTTGGAGGCGATACATTCAAGCGTAGTAGTAAACATGACAAGAATAACCAGCATATAATAAGGAGTGACAGAATATGACTCAAAATTGACTATTATGAGAGTAATTTTGACAATAACAGCTCTGAGAAAAGTTCAGATGGATTCACTTTTGGCTTTCAGCAAATTCTTGAGTTAATTCAAACATGACTTTAGCTTATTTCATTTGAAAATTGAATATATGAAGTAAGGAGTTTTCCTGATGGAAAACCTTCAGCATTTTTAGTAATTGCACAATCAGCACAGATGCAATCCTGCAGGTGTTTGCATTGTTATTGTTGTGTTATCTCTCTTTGGGTCCCCCGGAACACCTGACTTTAAATTCAATGAGGAAATCATACTTCCTTGAATGACTGAGAATGATTTGAAAACTTGGTTATAGAGCATCAAACACATGAGAGTATCAATGTCAAATCATGTTTAGAACTTTTACCTCGAGTAATGATCCCTTCAATGAAACTTTCTACGTATATCTTTATGGCCTCAAATATGCAGTTAATTATATGTGAGATAAATTTGGGGGGCTGAGATATATGTATCATATATGTATATGAAAACCAAGATCTTTCTTGGAAGCCAACACTTTTTAATAACTTTCAAGTGGGCTAAGTGTAGAAACTTGCAAAGCCATATGCTTATATCTGCATCCACTGAAAGTATAAGAATGAAAAATGGAAAAGGTAAGGGATTTTATCAATTCTGGCAGCTGCAAAACAGTCCTGGCCTCAGGCCAAATATGTGAAGGAATTACCACAATTCAGCAAACACATCAAGTCCAGATCAAAACAAATGATAGTCCTGGTTAAATTAGTAATTCAGTTTCATTTTAAGTCCATATCTCTTCGTATCTCTATCTGACATGTGTTTATCAGAGCATAAGTAGTACAAGACATCACCCAAAAATTGAATGTTTTAATATGATTGACTAATTAAAATACAGTTTTAAAATATATGACATTTCTTTTGTTACCTGTTTCTAATTACAGAGAAAGAATTATGTTTCCTTTTTACACCACTGGCATTAAAAATGTATTTTTTAAGCAATGACTTAGTTCAATCACTTAATAAATGTGGAAAAGGAAATAAATGATTATTTTTACTAAGCTTTATTTTGGTTCAGAAGACCCAATGAAAGAGGAAAGGATCCAATGTGTTAGTTTTACTCATTTCTTTTACTTGATTTTGGTTTGCAGTAGAGCATTTTAGGTCTTTGCAGAACCCCTTCTATTGCATGCTGGTAGCCGTCAGGTAGCAGGTGGTTCACACACATCTCCTTCTCATGGTTCACCCTTCCTAAATGCAACCTTGGCCCCAGGAGGAAATGCAGAGCATGCCACCCTGGGCCTTCACCTCCTCTGACCTTGGCACTCTGGCTCCATTAGAGCATTGTTCCTCACCCTCATCTTCCTTTTCCCACCTTACTGCTAGGCATGTTTTCTCCAAGATGGAGAAAGCAGTGTTAGACCTCAGCAAGGTGTTATTCAGTGACTGACCACCTGCCGGGAGGAGACGGGCATACAGTGCTTTTTCTTTTAATCTTGTATCATTTGATTCAGATGTTCACTGAAAGATAACAAAGCTTCATAAGTAGCTGGGAGGCAAAATATTGCTGGAAATGAGAAATACGCAAAAAATATTGTACTCACCAACACTTACTTTGGGAAGAGGACACTAGGTCATTACAAAGAGTAATTTGATAAGCTGTTTAAAATGAAGTTAAAATTATTAAGGTACATGATCGGAGAATAGCCCATCACTAAAATCTCTCTGGTGGAAGTATAATTTCATTCACTCTTGGTGGTGAGCAGTTTGAGAATATATATGAAGTTTTTAAAAAGTATACACAAATTTATACCGAGAAATTTTATTTCTAGAAACTTTTCCTACTGAAATGCTTAGGAGAAGAGCAAAGGCCAGTATCTGAAGTCTTTGCTATAATGCCATTCCTAAACAAACTGACCAAAATGGACTGTTGAACTTACAATAAAATGAAGCATTGTCTGGAGCATACATATTAAAATAAAATGAGGAATCATTTTATTTATTTTTCTATAATCTCATATACAAATACATAAATCACATGAATTTGCAGTTGTCATGATTTTATTAACATCAATGACCCAGTATATATATATACCAGCCTGCTACTTGAGTACACCCTCATTTACCATATTTTTCACTACTTTTTATAATACCTTAGTCTTTCACATGGATTCACAATCCTTTGCAAAATTATCTAAGTAATTACTTTCTTTTATGTTTGTTTCTTCCCTTCCCTTTCTTTGCATTTTGCAGCCTTTTTCCCTACATGAGCTCAGATTCCTTTAAAAATATTTAGGTTATTTGTTAAAGTAAAAGTGATTTTTATGCTTCTAGAGTACACAATATGATATTAGGTTAATATCAAGTTTTGTTTATTTGTTTGAGGTTTGGCATGTTAATGTTTTTTGCACAGTTCGCTGAGTGATATATTTGTACTTAAGTCTTTCTGTGGTATGTAATAAATTATCCTAAACTTGTAAATAAGATATGTAAACAGAGAAATAGAATTCCCCAGCACTTCGAGCATCCCTGAGGCTATTGTATCACTGGACAGGATTCTGCACCCTATTTTCATAAGATACTGACACTTTTTACCTTTTTTTTCTTTTTTTTAATAGAAAAGGGCCAGTGAAAGCTGTACATCTTCGTTATATATAATTGACCATTAAAGAGCTTCATTTTACTAGAATGCTCAAAACAAGATAATAGGTAACTCTGTCGAACAGATCAAATTGTGACAAGACTGACTTTCTCACTGGGAAGTATATTTTATAACTTCATTCCAAATGCCAAAGGATGCATTAGAGGGATAGGCTCAAAGCAATCAGAGGAGAACGAACAAAGGAAGAGGCTGAGGTAAAAAATAAAGGCGGATTTCCAAGTGTGCCTTTGATCTTCAAGAAACTCACATGCCCTCGGAACAGAGAAAAATAAGACCTGCTTAGGGAACAGTGTCTGGAAGAGCCAGGAAAAGAGGGCTTTAGCCATTTGTACTCCTTTAGGAAAATTTAGAGCTGTCTACATTTCATATTAAAAAATAATGTCATCCATTAAGATGTGGTGAATTAAAAAAAAAAAATTCTGCTCTCTTCCAGCCTCATTGCTCTAAGTCTGGAAACCAAGGTCAGCACCAGGCACTTGAGGTGACACACTGAGACATGAGGTAGAAGTCATCTTTTTAATTGAGAGCCCTGCTATAGTCTCAGGCAACTCTGACATTACACAATGTACAGGAGGAAATGCTTTTGAAGTGGCTGGAAGGTCATTTCTTCCCAGACAAAACTGTCTGAAATCACAGAGCAGGAGGAAAATGGCTTTGTGCCAATTTTAATACATGTTCAAACTCAAGGTGCAGCCTCAGAGACCCAGAAGATAGAAAGAAAGAAAAAGCATACTTTGATAACCGTTCTTCATTTTCCCTTTTGCCTTGTTATTTTATTCTGCTTTGGGGCTGAAAAGATTTCCTCCAACTAGGCAGAGAGAAAGGGTGATTATATCACTTTTTCCAGCTTCACTTTAGTTTATGAATTTTACTGGCTTTCATTTTAAATTATAAAAGTAAGATAACTAAAGAGATAGGTAAAGTAATTGCATTCCAATGTTCACGCACTGCTTTGGTAGCGCTACACTGCTGTTCGGTCGGTGGGCTTTTGCTTCCCTTCACAGTCGTGTACTATACCGGGAAGAACAAAGGAGAAAGGGGCCTCTGCCACTTCAGATATTTCAGACAAGGAGTTTTATAGGGAGAAAGTTAAGTACTTTATATGTTATTGATCTTATTTTTTTATCTAAGGGCTCTAAATTAGGGGTAACATTTTAAAAGAAAGTACCATGTTATCTCTGTGGGAATCAGAAATTAAGGAGGCAGGAACTAGTCATGCTAGTGATTGGAAAATTGTGTGTCTTCTTAAAAGTTGAAATATACTTCTACCATGACCCAGGAATTTCTTTCTGGGATATTTGCTCAAGAGAAATGAAAACAAGTAGATGAACAAAGACTAACAGGTGTTTATAGATACTTAATCTTAATAACCCAGGCTAGAAAGTTCAATATTCTTGCACATGAGTGGCTAAACTAATTGCATTGTATTCATACATTAAAATGCTTCTTGGTAGGAAAGAATGAACATACCATTAAAAAATACAACTTAAAATGATTGCCAGTAATACTATGAATAATGATAGAAAGATAATGAGGGTTGCCTGGGACCAAGGGAAAGGGTCTGGAAGTGTGAGGGACAAGAAAGAAACTTCTAGAGTCTGTAAGTATTATATATCTTCAAGGTGGTGGCTATAGACATGGTTTGATCACAATGTCTACAACCTATGCACTATGAACTCTTAAATGAGTCAATTTTATTGTTATGTAAACTTATCTTAATAAAGTTTTATTTTAAAGAAGATAGTAAGGCCACATTAATTCTCCAAAGTGGATGAGCAAATTCACTTGAGATTTAGAAAGTTGGAAGAATTCTTTAGAGAGATAGCATGGTTTTAGAGTAAAAGAAAATAGGCTGTGATGAATAGCCAAAGGAACAGAATCTTTGAGGAAATTATTTACCAATCCAGACATATGTGCTCTAAAATTTTTGATAAAAGGGCTGGTGCCTTATCATAGCTGAGATGAGAGAGAATTCTGTCAAGTTGCAGAACGAAGAAATGCAGGTGCCGTGGGAAGGGCCTGTGCTTCTCGAATTTGATGGGTCAGAGGTATTTTTCCCTTTGGGTAAGATGTGGACCTCCCTGAAAGGAAGACAACTTCCACTGTCATAAAAAGATATCTTCCTATCAGGACCTGCAGATGACAGACACAAGGACTCAATGGCTGAGATACAGAGTAATATTAAGCCAACATCGAGACACATATAAGGACACATACGTGTGAGACTTCTTGCCCCCGCCCACTAGTCGACCTCCTCTGGACCCATCTCAGGATTGCCTTGTATCTGGGGTTCACTCCCACAGGCTGCAGCAGGAAGAAGTTAAAAATAGCAGTCAGACCCAAGCTGGGCACATTTGGATGAGTTGAAACTTGGTAGATCCAGACCTGGTAAGCAGAGACACTTTGCAGGATCCGGATCTATGGAAGTGTCCTCTCTCTTTTTCTCTTGATGAACAGAGGGAGTAACAGGTAACCAGGCAAACTAACCTGCCTGCAAGACCCAATGCACATCAAGGGGAGGTAATTGGGCAGAAGTTAAGTGAGCTAAATTAAATACAAACTCCAAATTTAATATCTGTTTAGCTGCAGAGATATAAGGTTTGCTGTTACAGTGGAAAGTGCAAACTTTCTTGTTACAAAAGTTTGTCAACGTGCAGAAATCACTATGTATTATTAGTGTTTTTACCTGTAGTTCTGTAGATACAAAACTATAACTGCCTTAACCATATGATCTCTTTTAGGTAAGCATTATGCTAAAGGTATAATTGTAACAATTTCTACACCAAAGGCAAGCACCCAGTGCTATACAAATGAAAAAGAGAAAGAGCAAAATGCAGTGTCAGGCCACAAGCCCACCCAGAAAAAATGCAAGAGACATTAGCATAGAAGAAATTGACAATCAGATAGCTGAAATCTCTGAATTAATAGCTTCTAAAGTAAAGAAATAACTGTGGAAATGTATAGAGAAAATCAGAGCAGAAATAACTTTGAAAGTAAAAAAACAAATGTCTGCATTAATTGTGTCTGAAGTGAAGAAAGGTATAGCAGCACAAATCAGATCAGAAATCATCTCTGAAGCAAAAAAGAGAAATCTCTGAATTAATAGCATCTGAAGTAAAGAGACAACAGCAGAATGCTAGAGAGGAAATCAGATCAGAAATGATTTCTGAAGCAAACAAAGAAAGGATAATTGCACCAAAAATTAATTGCCCATGAAAGAATTAATAGCTGCTTCTGAAGAAGACACTGAAAAAAGATAGAGGAGATTAGAAAAACGATGGATTCCTTGAATGAGCAACACAGGCAAGAAAAAGATCGCATGAAGCAGACTCAAAGAGGTACACAGGAACTTGAAAACTCAATCACAAGCTGTCAAAATCATCTGAATGAAAGTGAAGATGGAGCTTCAGATCTTCAAGACATTCTTGCAGCTAGTGAAAATGTAGGAAAGGATCTCTTAAAAACAGCATGGTTGTAGAAAAAAAATTCAACATGTACAAGATGACACAGAAATGAACAACAGGAGACTAATAGGTGTCAATGAGAAAGAAAGAGTCATGTTATTGTTTACGTCTAGTTGTCCCGCCAAAGCCTCATGCAACCATGGGGTGGGAACTTCTATAGATTGAGACTTGATCATGAGTCACTGGGATTATGTGTTTTAGTACTGATGAGATTATGGGTCTGAGTACTGCTGGGAATTATAAGTGTGGCCTGAGGTAGATAGGCTAAGGCAGAGAGCCTGATGTAATAAAAAGAGAGACAGAGAGTCATGCTATTGCTCTCTGTTCCCCCGGTTGTTCCATTGCCTCTAATACTGTTGTTGCGGTTCCACTGCCATGAACTGTTGTTCTCTGCCATGTGCCTCTCAGCCTTGGAGCCAGCCGAATATGTACTGAAACATTCAGTAACTGTGAGCTAAATAAACCTTTCCTTCCTTCATTTCAAGTGCTGGGTATTTGCTTCCAGCAACAAGAAAGGACAGAAAGTAGAACCAGGGCAGTGGCGTTCTTTCTGTGACTAACCTGACCATGTGAATTCCAAGTTTTTGGGAATGGCTTATGGGAAGAGATAGGAAAGGTTCAGAGATGTTGGCTATAAGCAAAGCACTGGAATAGCTTCGGCTGTTCTGTTTGGGAGATTCTGGCCAGAGCTTAGGCCAGATGACTGACAGAAGGTCTACCTTTAAAGACCAGGCTGAGGTGGTTTCTGTGGGGGGAAAAGGACAGCATTGGCAATTGGACTCCAGATGATTTGTGCGACGGATTGGCTGAAAGACTTTCAGAATTTTGCTTGTCTCCAGAGAGTTTGACTAAGACTGAGATTAAGCATGGTGGACTGATTAATTTTTCAAGATATATTTCAAAGCACCAAACTATTGGGGTGGTAGCATGGTTCTTATTGGCAGCTTTTAGCCAGTTTTATGTTGAAAATCAAGAGCAAAGAGCCAAGCAGGACGATTTACAATGTGAGTTTGGCCAGAAAGGAAACATCAGGAAAGCTGTGTACTGCAAAGATGGAGTTAAAAGGTTCTCCACTGCTGGGAAGGAACCAGAGAATCAAAAGGATGGCCTGAGGGCATCACAAGAGGTAGTAGCTCTCTACCCTTTGCAGCCTCAGAATTGCGAAGGAGGGAGGCTTTGCCTTAAGAAGAAAACTGCAGAGACCCGAGTACCAGGAAGGTAGCAGCGGCCAAACCAGGTTCCAAAATGGCACCGGCATGGAGAATATGTTTCTCGCAATCAGAGTCGGAGTGCTCAATGACCTAGGCCCTCGACCCCTTCAGCCAAGAGAGAGGGAAGCTGAGCTATGGCTCCAGCTGGCAACAACGCTTGGCATTATCCGCACAAGGATATGCAGAATGTGGGAATTCTGAAGTTAAGAAGGCTTCCACCTCAATTTCAGAAGAACGCCTGGGAGGCCAGGCAGTGTGCCCCTGAGAGGGCAGTGTGTAAGGCTGTGTGTGAAAAAATTTTTCAGTGGAAACCCCATAAATTTGGAAAAGCCAGAAACGTGGATCGTCTAAGGGAAATTGCAAAAAGGGAGCAAATCCCGCCTAAGAGAGAAGTCATGAAAACTACCACCAAGAGTGCTGTAGGAGCTGAGCCCTGTAAGGCCTTTGGAGCTCACAACTCAGTGAAGACTGTTTTGGATGCTCCAGTTGGAACTATAGAATTTAATGTTTACCCTGATGGTTTTTTAACATGTGTTCGTTTCAGTGTTTTGTATTACCCTGTTGTTTGCACCTTTTGGAATCGTAATGTTTATCTTACGTCTTTGAATGTTGGATATGTTTAACTTTTCTTTTGTACAGGAGCTCACAGATGAGAGTTTTCCTTGAATCTTGGAGGAGACTTGGGATTTGGACTTTTCAGCAATGCTAAAAGTATTGAGACTTTGGCAACTCTTCAAGATGGACTAAAATGTCTTTCATACAAAGGGATATGTATGAGACTTTGGTAGTTGAGGGGCAGAATGTTATGGTTTATGTCTAGTTTATGTCCAAAGACTCATGCAATCATAGCACGGGGACTTCTATAGACTTGACTTATGAGTCACTGGGATAATGTGTTTTAGCACTGATGAGATTATTGGTCTGAGTACTGCTGGTAAATATAGGTATGGCCTGAGGTGCATAGGTTTAACACAGAAAGCCTGATGTAACAAAAGGAGAGACAGAGAGACATACAGGTATTTGTCCCAGAAAGGAGTAAAAAGTAACTAAGACAAGTCAATACAAATAATCTAAAAAGTATCTGGGCAGTATTAGCAGAAAACTTCTCAAATATGGGAATACAATTTGGCATTAAGGTAACTGAAGCATATAGAACCCCAAATACCATTAACCCAAATAAAAAGAGAACCAGGTATACAATAATCAAGATCCCAGAAATCCAGCACAAGAATAAGTTACTAAAAGCCAATAGAGCACTACTCAATGGGATTTTCAGTTCTAGTTTTTTAAGGATCCTCCACACCACTTTCCATAATGGTTACACCAATTTGCATTCCCACCAACAGTAGAGAAGAGTTCCTCTTTCCCCTCAGCCTCTCGAAATTTGTTGCAGGTTGGTTTCTTTATGGCAGCCATTCTTTCTGGGGTGAGAATGTATCTAAGTGTTGTTTTATTTCGCATTTCCTGGATGGCTAGCCATGTGGAGTATTTCTTCATGTATTTATAGGCTTGCTGAATTTCTTCCTCTGAGAAGTTTGTGTTCATCTCAGATGTCCATTTTTGGATTGGATCTTTGAATTTTGGAACCCTAATGGTTTTTAGTTCTTTGTAGCTTCTAGATAGAAGACCTTTGTCTGAATACTTATTAGTTAAAATCTTTTCAAACTTTGTGGGTTGTCTTTTTCACTCTGTTGGTAATTTTCTTTCACATGCAAAAACTTGTTAGCCAGAGAAAGTTCCATTTGTTGATGCTTTCAAGTGTTAAATGTGCATTTTGATTTTTGATCATGAACTTTTTGTCTACCCTGATATCTTCAAGATTTTCTCCGACTTTCTCTTCCTGGAGATTTAATGTTTCTCTTTTAATATTTAGATTTTTAATCCATTTTGACTTTAGTTCAGTACTTTGTGATAAACTGTGGTCAAGTTTTAGTTTTTGGCATGTAGAGAGCCAGTTCGTCCAGCACCATTTGTTAAAGAGGCTATCTTTCTTCCAGTAAGTGTGTTTGGCCCCTTTCTCGAAGATAAGGTGGCTCAGTGTGTTTGTATGTGCTTCTGCATCTACTAATCTGTTCCACTGATCCTCAGGTCTATTTTTTTGCCAATACCATGCTGATTTTATTACTGTAGCTTTGTAGTATAACTTCAGGTCAGGAATTGTAATGCCTCCTGCTCAACGTTTGTTGCCCAGAATTGTCTTTGCAATTCTGGGTCTTTTTTGGTTCCAAATAAATTTTAGAAATGATTTCTCCATGTCTGTGAGGTATGTTGATGGTATTTGGACAGGAATTACTTTAAATCTGCATAACAATTTAGGGAGTATGGCCATCTTCACAATGTTGGTTCTTCCTATCCAAGAGGAAGGTATATCTTTCCACTTTCTGTATTCTTCTCGGATCTATTTCTTCATAATAATGTAGTTTTCACTGAAAAGATCTTTTATGTCCCTAGTTACGTTAATGCCCAAGTATTTCATTTTCTTCGGTGCTATCATAAAAGGTACTGTTTCTGTAATTTCTCTCTCAGTGTGTTTGTTATCTGTTTAGAGGAATGCCACTGACTTTTGTGTGTTTATTTTGTAACCTGCTGTGCTACTGAGTTTGTGTATTAACTCTAGTAGCCTAGTAGTGGAGATTTTTTGGGGGTCTTCCAAGTACATTATCATGTCATCTGCAAATAGTGATAGTTTTACTTCTTTACCTATTCTTATTCCTTTTATTTCTCTTTCTTGTCTAATGGTTGTAGCTAATGATTCCAGAACTATATTGAATAGGAGTAGTGATAGTGGATATCCTTGCCTTGTGTCAGATTTGAGACTAAAAGACTTCAGGATTTCCCCACTTAGAATTATGTTAGTTGTTGGATTGCTGTAGATGGCTTTTATCAGGTTGAGGTAGAGGCCCTCTGTTCCAATTTTTTGTAGAACTTTGAACATGAATGAGTACTGGACTTTGCCAAAGTCCTTTTTTCCATCAATTGAGATGATCATGTGATTTTTGGCTTTGGCTCTATTAATATAGTGTATGGCATTTATACATTTGCGTATATTGAACCATACTTGCATCCATGGGATAAATCTTACCTGGTCATGGTGTATAATCTTCTTGATGATTTGTTGTATTCTAGTGGCAAGGATTTTATTGAGGATTTTTGCATCTATGTTCATCAGAGAAATTGGCCTATAGTTTTCTTTTTTAGTTGCATCTCTCTCTGATTTTGGCATCAGTGTAATACTTGCCCCTAGGAATGATTATGGAAGGATTGCTTTCTTTTCAATTTCATTGAAGAGTTTGTGGAGTATTGGGATTAAGTCTTCTATAAATTTCTTGTAGAATTCAGTACTGAATCCATCAGGTCCCAGACTTTTCTTTGTCGGTAGGCTTTTTATTACATTTCATATTTCATTGGCTGTTATTGGGTTATTGAGAGTTGTTATAGCTTCTTGATTGAGTGTGAGTAATTTGTACTTTTCTAGGAATCTGTCCATTTCATCTGTATCTTCAATTCTGTGAGAGTAAAGATTCTCAAAGTAGTTATTTATGATCTTCTGTATCTCTGTTGTAGTAATTTCACTCATTTCATTCCTTATTGTTTAAATTTTGAGTCTTTCCTCTTTTTATGAGGTTAGCTAGAGTCTTAATAATTTTATTTAATCTTTCAAAGAACCAGCTTTTTGATTCATTAATTCTTTGTATTGGTTTCTTTGTCTCAATTGAATTAAATTTTGTTATAATCTTTATAATTTCCTCTGGTCTTTGACATTTGGATTTGGTTTGCTCTTCTATTTCTAGTCGACTAAGGTGTTCCAGGAGAGTGTTTATGTGTATTTATTTGTTCCCTGTTTTCTTTATGTATGAGTTCAGAGCTATAAATTCCCCTCTAAGAACTGCTTTCATTACATCCCATAAATTTCGGTATGTTTTGTTTGAATACTCATGAAATTCAAGATACTGTTTAATTTCTTGTTTAATTTCATCTGTAACCCACTGGTTTGTTGAGAAGAGTGTTTAATTTCCATATATTTCTGAGTTCTGCTGGTTTCTGTTGTCATTTATTTCTAACTTCGTTGTACTGTGGTCGGATAATATGCATGGGATAATTTCTGTTTTCTTGCACATACTTAAGCGTGGCCTATATACAAATATGTGGTCTATTTTAAAAAATATCCCATGTGGAGCTAAAGAAAAGGTGTATTCTGAAGTGGTTGGGTGAAATACTCTGTGTATGTCCACTAATTCCAGTTGTTCCAAGTTGTGGTTCAGCTCTGCTACTTCTTTGCTAATTTTTTGTCTGGTTGGCCTACCTTTTTTGGATAAGGGGATGTATTGAGGTCTGCTGTTAAGATTATGGTATTGGATATTAGATTTTTCATGTCCATTAAGGCTTGCCTTATATAACTTGCTGCTCCTATGTTGAGTGCATACATATTTATGAGAGTTACCTCTTCATCTTGACATTTTTCCCTAACCAATACATAGTGGCCTTCTTTATTTCATTTCATCAGTCTTGGTTTGAAGTTTAGAGTGTCTGAAAACAGCATTGGTACCCCTCCTTTTTTTTTTTCTGAGGTGATGTAGCATGTAGTATTGTTTTACATCTTTTCACTTTTAGCCTATGAGTTTCTTTATGAGTTAAGTGCATTTCTTGTATACAGCATATTGTTGGATTTTGCTTCCTTATCCACTCTGTCAGTCTGTTTCTTTTAATTGAAGAATTGAGTCCATTTACATTGATGATTATAATAGAAATATGTTGCCTTATGATTGACATGACGTTTACTTACTACTGTTTACCCCTTTTTCTCCTGTGTTTAATTGAATACCCTATTTGGTGTGATCTTTCTGTTCTCATTTCTTCAGTTTGAGTCATTTTGGTCCTTCTCTAAAATATTTTTTAGTATACTGTGTAGGGCTGGCTTTGATGTCATGAAATTCTTTAGTTGTTCCTAGTCATGGAAGTATTTCACTTCTCCCTCATACTTGAAAGAAAGTTTTGCGGGATATAGCAGTCTGGGCTGAAATTTGTTTTCATGGAGGACTTGAAGCACTCTGCTCCATGCTCTTCCTGACTTCATGTTTTGTGAAGAGAAATCGACTGTTATTCTCATGGGTTTTCCTATAAATGTGATCTGTTTCTTTTCTCTAGCAGCTTTTAGTACACTATTCTTCTGCTGAATTTCTGCAGTCTTTATTATTATATGTCTGGGTATGTATTTAGTTGGGTTCATGTTGTTTGAAGTTCTGTATGCTTCAATTACTGTATGCCCAATTTTTTATTTTTTTCACATTTGGGAAGTTCTCTGGTATTATTTCTGCCCATATTCTTTTTATATCATTTGTGTTAACTCCTTGTTTCTTGTTGATACCTATTAATCTCACATTATTTATTTTTGTGTCATCTTACAAATGTTGAATTATTTTTTTTTCCTGCATCCTAGTTGTTTTTAAGAGATCCTTTCTTACCTTTTCACTAGCTACAACAATGTCTTCAAGATCTGAGATTCTATCTTCACTTTGGTTCATATGGTTTTGCCAGCTTGTGATTGAGATTTTATTTTCTTGTATATCTCTTTGAAACTGTTTCATGCGATCTATTTCTTTCCTATATTGCTCAGTCAGGGAATCCATCATTTTTCTACTCCCCTTTATTTTTTTTATCAATTTTTTATCTTCTTTAGTATTACTGAAGTCTTTCATTGTAGTTATCCTTGCTCTCTCTAGTTCAGACATTATTTCTGCTCTGTTGTCCTTTGTACTTTTCTGTAGTTGTTCCCCTACTTTAGATGCTATTGGTTTACAGAGGTCTTTTTTAACTTCGGAGGTTATTTCTGCTCTGGTTTCTTCTATTCATTTCTGTAGTTGTTTTCCCACATCTGAGTCTATGTTTTCCTACATTTCATTTTTTACTTCACATGTTATCTCTGATCTGAGTCGCTCTATACGTTTCTGCACTTGTCTTTCAACTTAGGCTCCTACTGATTCAGCGATTTTGTCTGCATGATTCCCATTTTCTTCCATGGTAGTGTTTCCTATATTTGTTTTGTGTGGACTCGGGATCTGGAATTGGATCTTGTGCCTTCTCTTTGTCACTTTTTGCAGCAGTGATCTCTGTACCTTGGTGAACCTATACAGTTAGCATCTATGGAAATTTGGGTCTGGATCCACCAAGGTTGTTCCCCTCCAGATGTGCCTGGCTGCTAGTCCAAGCTCCGGTGGCTGGCCACCTCAAAGCCCCATGGGTCGGGATGGTGGGTGACCATATGGGCAATATCGGTATAGTTGGGGTTTGGGCAGTTGTTAACTTGGGGGATGTATTTGGGCTAAGAGAGTTCTTACCTCGCCAATGTGAGCCCTGATTGGAAAGGTGGGTGAAATCTGAGCTCAAGTTGTTGATGAGTCAGCGAATGGACCAGGGCTGAGTCTGCTGGTTGGCGCACTCAGGATGGTGGTGGGGTCAGGGCTGGAGTTCGTGGGTGATGGATCAAGTCCGGGGAGCTCGGGCTTGGTTCAGGCACCACGTGACCGGTCAAAATGGCACCGGCTTTGGGCTCACTATTGAACCTTAGGCTGGTCTGAAACCAGCACTGATCCTCCTGCCTCAGCCTCCCAAGTGCTGGGATTACAAGTTGGCGCCACCATGCCTGGCTTATTATTCTCCATTAAATATGGTGAGAAAAAGTAGCTAGTTACCTACTGCTTTGCTTTCAGAATTGGGTTCAAGCAGATTCTTCAGTTTTCACAGGATTCTAAAGCCTATATCTGGTACCAAGGATCGCTCAGTGATTAGGAGAAGATCCTATGACATCATGAGAATCTCCCAAAAATGAACTATGAAATATATGAAACCATCAGCTCTAGCAAAGACAAGGCCAAGTTCTAGCAGAGACTGTAGTATCCATAGCTAAATGTGATCACTTAAAATTGTGATACCAACACTGAGAAGGTTGATGAGGAGGTCCAGCTTCAAAAACTATCTGAATGATACTGTCTCAAAAAACTAGTGGGAAACAAAACTTAGAGTACCATGGGAAAGCAGAATTAAAATTTCTCTTTTTGTATTTCAAATACACTCCAATTTCTCATAAAGCTCCAGTAAACAAATAGCAGTTCTGTGCTAATGCGATAAGAAAATTTTTTCTAGAATCATGAAATATGTTAAGTCATGAAGAATTATGTGCTGCCAGTGATCCAAGAACTAGCACAGCAAAAATGGTATAACTCATACCAAAAGTAAGGAAGAAGGGAGCTGGGAGATAACTAGGCAATGTAAATATCCGCTTGGCAAAGGCAGAGACCTGGATTCAGATGGAAGGATCACTGTGAGTGTCATCGGTGTAGCAAGACTCTGTACCAAAGAGAGAGAGAGAGAGAGAGAGAGAGAGAGAGAGAGAGAGAGAGAGAGAGAGAGAGAGAGAGAGAGAGACTTTACAAACATTAAAAAGGAAGAAAATTCTAAACCCTGCATGTGCTTAAATAAATGAATTCACCTAACACTCCCCAAAGTCTGCACCTTGAAAATATATTTTTACATTTTTAGGAAAAATTACATAAAAAACCATAATGTAAATATTAATACAAGAACTCTGAGGCTATGAAGAGTAAAGAAATTCCAGAATTAATCCTAGTATGGTACATGATTAGGAAATAGTATATGTGTATAAATAAATATGGAATATTGTTGTTTTAAATATTATTGTTATCATTCTTTTTTTTTTTTTTTTTTGTCTTTTTGAGACAGGGTCTCGCTATGCAGTTGAGGCTGGCCTTGAGCTCACTCTTGTAGCCTAGGCCTGTCTCGAACTCGCACCGATCCTCCTGCCTCAGCCTCCCGAGTGCTGGGATTACAGGCATGAGCCACCACGCCCGGCTGTTTTAAATATTATTATAAACACAATTTCTAGTTTTTATTTTTCTTTTGTAATAGGTACTGCTACTCTCAGTATCCTTGGCATGATGAACCCAGATGTACCTTACTACTTCTTTGAGGACAGGGACAGAAGCCATGGGGAGACAGAGTCTACAAGAACTCTTACCTGTGGTCACCTGATTGAATTTCAAGTGGAATATGAGACCTGAAGAGGTCTGTATTTTCCAGGTTGTGTAAGAGTGGTGAGGTGTGGAAGCACTGAAGAATTAAGGTTGCCAGAAATTTGCAGATACTATAAAATAATTCCTCCCAAATCCATGTGGAGTCAACAGTCCTTAGGCATGCAGGTGCTACCCTCTACTAAGTATTTCCCCATTTCTGTGTTGCAGAAACTGTGTGGTCCAATAAGAGGACCCACTGTTCATGTATTTCCCTGGCATTTTGGGGACCTGTAGGGAAAAGACAGCTTTGTCAAGGTGCTAAGCTCAGGATCCAGCTCTTGCCCCTCTTCCTTCTCTCAGCCACCACTCCTTTCAGAGGCCAGACTTTATTTTGTTTTATAATTCAAGAACCAAATTACTAATGCATGACTAGTCTCAAACAATTTGGTTGGATTGCCTTGGATGGAGGATTTCTTTTTTGATGACTGACTGACTTACACATGGAATAACTTGGGATGTAGATTCTGTGCTCACTAACATTGTAACTTTTATTTTTAAACTGAGACAAGAAAAAAAAAAACCCAACAACACCAAAGAGTTTAATTTTGAAAGCAAACATTAGGTACTGTCAGCTCTTTACAGCATTTTATCTTGTGTGACTAAAATTTTATATCTGCTGGGCATCAACTCCCTGTTCCCTCCTCCCTTTAGCTTCTACTGCTTTTTCAATTCATACACTATTTATCCCTGTTTACTTCACTCACCATCAAGTCTTAAAGTTTCATCCATGTAGCTTGCGCATAATGTTATAGTTTTTATCTGGATGCCCCCTAAAGCTTCATGAACTCATCATTAAGGATGCTTTGAATTGGTTAGACTAGGGTTTGTGGATGGGAGTTAAGGGTGCAATAGTCGGACTAAGGACGTGAATAATGGAAGCCCCAAGCTAGGTCAAGGGTGGAACAAATCCAACAGTCTTGTGGCCTATATAGAATGAATATAAAGGGACTGAAAGAAGGCAAACTTGGTACTGCTGCTGGTAAACTCCTTACTGCCTTCTGCCTGCCATGCTATGACCTTTCTCTCTGTGTGAAGCCCCGCAGTTGTGTCTCCCACCTTGGAGCCAGTTCACTGTGAAGTGAAACCTTTACACACTATGAGTTTAAATAAACCTTTCCTCTTGTACCTTGTGGGTCTTAGCTATGCTGTTGTAGCAAAGAGAAAAGTAACTAGCACCCATGGTTTTCCACTTTCGTGCGCCTGAATGCTATTCCACTACTCTGTGTGATTCTATCACATTTTATTTATCTCTTCATTTTTAAATGGTATTTAGGTTTTTTAAAACTCGGGTAAATTTGCTAAAAATTTACCCATACATATGGATGAAGAAATATCTCTTTGAGATCCTAATGTAACCTCTTTGGATAAGTACTCTCAGGTTGAATCCTAGATCACATATTAGCCCTAATTTAACTTTTTGAAGAGCTTCCTCACTGTTTCAATGAACAGTGCACAAAGGCTGCCATGTTGCCATATTTTTCTCAGCACTTGTCTGTTATTTTCTTATTTGTTTTGTCGTTTTTCACAGTGGCCTGCCCAACAGGTATGAACAATATTTTACGGTGGTTTGACTTGAATTTTCCTGTGGATTGCTGATGTTGGATATAGTTAGCACTCTTGCTGGGCATTCTGATGCCTCTTTTAAAAGGAGCTCTCCTTTTATTGGCCTTTGGATAAAAGAAAAGACTTTATGGAAAATTTTGAAACATTTTATTTATTTTCAAGGAGCTTCAGGGCTTCTAACAGGGTTGAGTAATCCATTGCAAGAGATCTATTTCCATATTTTTACATGGGTGAACTTTGTGAAACCTTTCTCAGGAGAAAGATCGCTTGTCCATGGAGAGAAATGGTGTGCTGCACTGGGGACCACTGTACTGATGAGGGACTTACTGCTTAGCCAGCAGCAAATGCCCCAATAGGATACAGAATTCATTACACAGTTTCAAATGAAAAACATTAATGAAAAAATTACAGTAATGTGTGCAAAGGTTTTTTTTTTTTTTCTTAAATGACAATAATAATGATAGGCTTAGTGGAAAGCTTTTTTCACCACGTAGTGGAAAGTGAAAGCCCAAGAGTTATGGAGTAGAGGGAGGCTGCGACCACATGGGAATCAAGTACTGTAGTCATGAAGAAATGCAGCTGCTGCCAAGGACGCCATAGCAGAAGGCACAAACACACCAGCTCTCCCTCTTCCTGCCAGCTGCTCACTGGCCAGACCTCTTGTTGGTGAATGCCTGACAGCACTGGAGTCGGTAAGCTACATCATCCTAGTGTAGAAAGCAAGGCAGGGAAGAGAACAGAGTGAGCCCAAACCCAGCAACAGGAGAGCAAGCTTAATGCACCCAGCACAACTAGCTACCAGACACCAGCAGGATTATCATAAGAGTTTCTATTCTGGTACAGTGCTCTCCTCATCACAGGAAAACAAGTTTTTGTGATGATTTATTCTGTTTTGTTTTTGTATTTAAATTTTGTTTGAAAAATGTAAGTCAGCAAATCGAGCAATGGTATATTTAGTAAGTACTTTTGCACACGCGGGGCTCAAAATTGCAAGGCAGTGCCCCATTCTTGACATTATTTCTTAGGGTGTCAGAGTTCTGTTCAGAAAAGTTGGCCAGTCCTTTCTTTTCAGTTTTTCCCAAAGTTATCTTGCAGAGTTTTAAAGCTTCTGTTTTTGATATCTAAGTTCACATGGTTATGTTTTTCTTTCAAACATAAAAAGAAACATGGTTATGTTTCTTTCAAACATTGTTAGTACAAATGTGGGGTCCAGTGAAGGTAAACTGTGGCAAGTTCGTGCAAGTACAGAACACATCTTAACTCCTTCTCTGATTCCCTATCATTACCCCCATCTCTTGTTCCTCTTCCCGTTCAACAAAGATCTTGCTCTCTATTTTCTTAAATTTTGCTCTTTGTTTTTACTTTTGGTCTTGCATATCAGAGAAACCACATGATATTTAAGCCTGTGCATCTGATGTGGCTCACATAACATTATGAGCTCCAGTGCAATTGTTTTACAATACATGATTCAAGTTTATTTCTCTTTATGGCAGAGAAGCACTCCATTGTGTGTAAAGTAGTGTGAATATTTTATTTATTTATTTATTGATAAACATACTGGTTATTTCTAGGATTTAATCATAAGTGTTCTACATGAATTGCAGGATTGGTTTTTCCAATTCTGTAGAGTATATTGTAGGTATTTTAATAGGCTTTAAAATAAATCCATATATATCATTTTGGTAATATGGTCGACAAAATATTTGTCCTTCTGATCCATTAACAAGGGAAGTCTTTCCAAGTTTTAACATTATCACCAATTTATTTGTTGGATATTTTGTAATTTTCATTGTAGAGGACTTTTATCTCCTTGGTTACATTGCATCTTAGGTATTTAATATTTTCCTAGAGTTATTGTGAATGCAATTGATTTCCTGATTATTTCTCTTTGCATTTTTTATATCTTCTTGTTCAATTTAGGTAAGTCATATGTGTTTAACAATGCAACTATTTCTTTTAGATTCTGTAATATATTGGACTATTAACTTTCAAGCTTTTTGATAATTATCTCAATGTCAATTATAGTTTCATCTTTTTTCATCTCCAGCTTATTAGTCTGGGCTCTCCTCTCTCTTTTAGCAAATTTGATTCAGAGTTTATCAACCTATGAGTCTTTTTAAAGATCCCACTCTGATTCATCACTCTTTTATATCCTTTAGTCTCAATTTCACTAATTGCACTTCTTTTTTCTCCTACAGGCTTTATTTTTCCATATTTTTAGAACCAGCAAATGCATCATCAAGTTATTAGTTTGCAGTTTCTAGGTTTTTCTAAGGTAGTCACACTTAACTATAAACTATGCTTAGAACACTGGGTTAATTGTGTCTCACTGATTCTCCTATGTCATGTTTCCACTACTATTTACTTCTAGAAAATTTTAAACCCTCCTTTGATTTCTTTAGATAACCATTCATCATTTATATTATATTAGTCTCCAGGTGTTTGTGAAATTTCTGTGGTTTCTTTTGCTGGGGATTTGTATTTCATTTTAATTGTATTGGCCATCATGCACTAGATTAGTTTTTTAGATAGAGTTTCCCTATATAGTTCAGACTGAACTTCAACTCACTGTGTAGGCCAGGCTGACTTTGGATTGACAGTGATGCCCCTGGCTCAACTTCCCAAGTACTGTGTCTTAGTTATTCTTCTCTCATTGCTGGGACAAGTACCCAGCACACAAACTTAGGAAAGGAAAGGTTTATTTAGCTTAGAGTTACTGGAAGTTTTGTAGTTTAAAGCAGCCTGAATTGTATAACAAGACCCCAAGGCACTGCACCACTGTGTTGAGGATGATCCACTCCACACCTCCAAGGGAGACCACCAGCCCAGGGGCAAGGGAGGTGCATGATGTCATTTTAATAGTTCTATACCTCACTGACCAAGCTCCTCCAGCCATACCCCGTCCTCTGGTCCCACCCCTCCATCTCTGTGCTTGACAGCTCCATAACTTACCTGAAGCTTTGGGGGCACAACTAGATACAAACCACAAGATGCTAAGATTATATATGCCATCTTGTCTGGCTCACATTAATTTTTTTGTATTTATTCACACTAACTTTATAGCCCCAAATATGTTTTGAGAATTTTTTTATAGTTACTGAAAATGATGTATATTCTACTGTTGGATGAAACACTATAGCAAGAGAGCTATTAAGTATGTTTGTTTTACTGTAGAGTTGAAGGCTAATATTTCTTTGGGGGCTTTTTTGTCTGATTGACCTGTTGACAAAAATGGAGTTTTAAAGTTCCCTACTATGATTGCAGTGGCACCCACCTGTGCTTTTTGACAAATATTGTTTGTCTTATGAAATTAGATGCACTGGCTTTCTGAATTCTTCCTTATCCCAATGTGAATTTCTTTGTCTCTCCTGACTAGTCAGTTTTGGATAGAAGTCACATTTGTGAGATACAACTGTAGCTACTCTTCAATCTACAGCATTTTTGTCTTCAATCTACAGCTTTTTTTTTTTTTTTTTTGTCTTTTTGAGACAGGATCTCATTATGCAGTTCAGGCTGGCCTTGAGCTCACTTTTGTAGCCCAGGCTGGTCTTGAACTCGCACTGATCCTCCTGCCTCAGCCTCCCAAGTGCTGAGATTACAGGCGTGTGCCACCATGCTTGGCTACAGCTTCTTGAACTATTACTTTCCATTCTTTATTTCCAGTCTCTGTGTGTGTTTCTCTCTTTTTGTTTCTCTCTCTCTCTCTCTCTCTCTCTCTCTCTCTCTCTCTTTCTCTCTCTCTCTCTCTTTCCTCTTTTATTGCCAGCTCACCCACCCTGAGGGCAGGGCTGGCTACTATGTGGTGGCAAGGATTGAACTGCTATCCGCTACACCTGGCTAAGCTTGCCTAAGCATGTTTGTTAGACCGCTGAGCTATCTCGCAGGCCTCTGTGCATGTCTTTATTGGAGAGGTACACCTCTTACAACTAACATGTCAATCAGTCTTGTTTTTGATCTAAACTTTCAATCCTAATCTTTTAATTGGAAAATTAAAGCCATTGTTGAGACATATGTGCTAGCTCTATTGTTTTCCAGTGTTTGATTAATTTCTGTATTTTTATTGTTGTTTTGTATTGTATTATCTTCTGTTGGGAATAGGGTCTCATTATGTAGTTGAGCATGGCCTAGAACTCACTATATAATCTGAAGTGACCTCACACTTGCAGTCTTCCTGCCTCTGCCTTCAGAATGTTGGGATCATAAGCATATACCACCATACCAGAGTTCATTTCTGCTTCTCATTCATTTAAATACTCTCCTAGTGAGGTTTATACTTTCAAGGCTTGTTAGTTTTGTTATCTCTGTTTAGAATTCACTTAGCATTTTCTGCAATGCTGGTTCAGTGTTCATGAATTACTTTTATACATCCATAATGATTTAGAAACATTGTCTTGTAGGGTCTAACAGTTCTGGCTGGAAATCTCTTTTAGGCTTTCAAAATGTTATTCCAACCTCTCCTGACTATTAAGGTTTTTGTTGATAATTCTGCTGTTACTCTTCTGTATTTATCTCTGCAAGTGATAATTTGATGTTTTCCTCTATAACAGCTGTTGATATTCTTTCTTTTTTCAGTATTTCTAGAATTTAGACTATGCCATATTGTGTGTACTTGGCAATGTGTGTGCTTGGCATTCAAAATACCTCTTTTATCTTAACATCCATTTCATTTTCTAAGTTTGGTATAATTTTCTGCAATGATTTTAAAGCATAGATGATTTATGGTTTAGCATGTACTTTCACACCCTTCTTAAGAGAAATGACTCTTGAGTTCTATCTTTCAGAGTTGTCTTGTTGTGCTTAGACAAAATTTTCATGTATCTTTTTCCTGTGTTTTCATTATTACTGCGTGCATGTTCTAGTGTATCTGACTTGTCTTCCAGTCCTGCTGTCCTTACTTTGATTCATTTGATCTTAGCCAAAAGGCAAGATTCATTTTGTCTATTGCCAAGATTTTCAATTTTTTATTTGAATTCTTAAGGTTTTCATTTCGAAAATTTCTACTTGTCTCTTTTCTGTAGAATTTTGGCTCTTCCCTGAAGTGGACATTCTTACTGTGTGCTATGTTCTGTCAGCCTTCCAACTGCTTGTATTCTTTGAGCTTATTAATTATTTTATTGTTTTATTCATTCATCTACTTATTTATTCTTCTATCATTGGTTAATTTAATCATCAGTCTTAAAATTGTCTTGAATTTCATCCACTTCAATATCTTTCAGATCAGCTTTTGGAGACTTTTGTATCATGGAGGCATCTTGACACCTTTTGTCATTTTAGTTCCGTTTTTGTGTTGGATTTATACATCACTTGGAAAGAATAGGTCCTCTATCTGCACATGTGTTTGTGGGTTTTTTATTAAAAGTGACAGTTTGGATTGTGTCCTCAGTCATGAGTATGTCTTTATTTTGTTGAGAAGAATACCCTTGTTTTTCTGACATACCACACTATTAGTATCAGACCATTTGTTATAGCACCACAGTATCAGAACACAAACTATTTGGTTCTCATACCAAAGGATGTTTCCAAGGCCAGGGTGGCAATGGTTTTGTCATCCTATGTTAAGTGTTCCACATAACCCCCGGAACCCCATGCTGGGCCAACCTGTGTCCAGGTGCCCTGAGCAAGTGACTGCAACTGGGCATGGTGGCACATAACTGTAATCCCATAGCTGTGGAGGCCTAAAACAGGAGGGTCACTATAAATCTAGGCTGTGCAGTGAGATCCTGTAGCAAATACATTTTTTAAAAATAGTGTTTCACATAGCAATAAAACTAGTGGATATGGAATACCTAGGCGAATGTGCAGCATGAGTAAGTCAATTAGGAGATGACCTGCTAGGAAGAAGGAACTGGCTGCATTTTTGTGATAAGCCTGCTCCTTGTTAAGCTCCTGAAAGCCAGTAGGAAACATGAATCCAAGTTTCTCCAAATTCATGTATGTTCAACTTACTTATAAGTTTGCTATGATGATTAAAACATTTAGTTTTATTTAGTCTAGCATATGATAGTCTCTCAATCCTGTAACTATTCTTGCATTACTATTGACTTCCTCTTAGTTTCTTAGCAAGCCTTCTTTGCATATTAATAATTCATGTTATTCATATAATAAATAAAGACATGTGTTATATATTGTTCTTGCAGTTGCATTAAATATTGCTTGCTAATAAACAATAGCCAACTGTTCTCATGGATTGAAGAGTATGTTAGGCCAGGTAAAAACAAGTGGGCACACTTAGTGCTGGCTTAGTTGGATGGCTCCCTTGCCACTCACACTAAATGTTTCTAACTCTCTGGGATCAACAGTAAGACTTGGACTGCCCTTCTCATGCTGATGGCAGAGTAACAGAGAAGACACACGAATTTGTGAGAGCTCCTGAGACCTATGGTCACAATGGACACATGGTTACACAGCGGTTCTCAACCTTTCTAATGCCGTGACCCCACAATACAGTTCCTCATGTTGTGGTGACCACAAACCAAAAAATAATTTTGGTGGCTACTTCAAAACTGTCATTTTGCTACCGTTATGATTCGGAATGTAAATACCTAATATGCAGTATGTATTCTCATTGCTACAAATCAAACAAAATTTAAACATAGTGATTAATCACAAAACAATATTTAAGAATATCTAACAATATGTTGAGAAATATTTATTACTAATACCAATAAATAACATTTCACCATGGCATAGCATGGGTTTAAATATGTATTTTCCTATGGCTTTAGGCGACCCCTGGGTTTTGGTCGTTCGACCCCGCTGGGGTCACGATCCACACGTTGAGATAGCTGTAATCTATCAGCTAGCGTTAATGCTGTTTGTGTAAAATCCAGAGGAGGAAGACGGTAGCTCTCCTCTTTTGTGGGAAGAAATGCAAAGTCACAAAGGGAGAAATTAGCCATTCTGTTCGTTGTTTTGTTTTGTTTTCTTTTTTTCTTGTTTCAGAACTTTTGTTTGTTTGTTTGTTTATTTATTTTTATAGCCGGGTGCTCATTGTTTTCTACACTAAATCATTCACATAACTGGTTGTTTCTTTGTCATAAATTATCTTTGTATTTTTACCACTCTTCCTGCCTTAAACCAAGAACTGATGTCTTACAAATGATACTAATTGCTCTATGGCTTCCTGACTTCCATAAAAGCCTTATGGAAAACTAACTTTAGTCCTCTCACCATAAGATTTTGGTGAAAAGCAGGATTGGAGGATTCCAACATTAGTGTATCATTTGACTCTGTAGCTGTGAAATCTATTCTCCTTTGAATTTGGTAGAGTCTTTTTGACTTGCAAAAAAAAAGACAAAACAGTGAGACAGATGATGTATAATTCTGAGGCTGTTATAAAAAGTCATACAGCATCTATGGGGCTCCATTTAAGGTGGAACACACAATATTTCCACCATACTGATATGAAGCCCATGCCATATGGAGCAGCTCATGAAGCCCATGTGGTATGGAGCAGCTCATTTATTGGATGGGACCCTCATCTCTTGGTTTTTGCTGTGCTTCCAGCTCACTGCCAGCACCCATTCATCAGCTACACTGCCAGTGGACAGCACAGCTTTTAGTGAAAGTCTAATGCCACAGGAAACGAAAATGAGCCTTCTGCACCCAGACATACACAGACTTATAAAATACATGATTGTTATTGAGTTTTAGAGTGATTTGTAGAGTAATCAGCAACAAAAAGAATTGTTAAAAAATGAATAATAGGCAATTTTTAAAGAGAAATTCAATAAATATTTTGAATACATTAAATAAATGCATCACAGGTATTGAACTTTTGAGGAAATGAATGTTCAGGTAACATCTTCAAATGCAAATGCTAAAACTGGGTAAACATTACAAAAATTTATTAGTTAAATTTTCATATGATTTTATTTCTTGTTTAAATTTGAGGAATGCATGCATTCCAAATGAAAATTTCAAAGGTGTATAAATTGGCTTATCTGGCATATTCTTACAGGTACTCATAGCCCAAGAACTGAAGTTAAATATAAAAAACACTAGATTAAGAGTGAGCTGGGTTATTACAATCACTGAAAATGTTCAATGATGTCTGGCAAACCTTTTTGGTGGTTCTTTTAGTCAAGGTAAGTAAATGATTTGAAAAACAAAGCTAGTTCACTCCCTATTTTAGTAAATGGCTTCTGTTGGACACAATCTCATTTACATTATTATCTGTGAGTACTTTCACACTAAAATAAAATGATAAATTGTCATAACATATGGTATAACTTCTGAAGTTTAAATTATTTACGAACTGACCCTTACAGCCAGTAAACAAACAAAAAACAACTTTGGGACTTCAAAAGAGAATTGTTGGTCATTGACATCACAACCAAAAATTTGGCCTCCATGCAAAGAATAATAGTGCAGAGATCCACTCTCAACTCAGTGTGTAGAGCTGAAGGTTAGAAAGAGTCAGGAAAGGTGAGCCACACAAGCCTGTGTGGCAGGAAGATCCAGTTAATGGACATGCTTCCAAGGGTGACTTATCTCAGAGTGCTAATTAAACGTTGATTAGTGGCAAAGGAAAAAATCTTGTCTAAATACCTAGACGTATACCTGACTTTAACAATATCTGAAACTAAAGGCCCAAATTGTTTCACAAACACACAATCTGGTGCCTTTGATTTTTTTCTATCTGATATGACTTCACTCTAAAAATACAAACAAACAACAAGAACAAAAATACCGCTATGAAATTGTAAACCCACATTGCCCTGACTTTCATGAATTTAGAGAGGAAAGATAATCTCCACTTCCATAGTTTTAGCCAAGTCCTGGGAATCTACCCACTGGGTCTAGAGCAAATAACATGCTTGTCACAGAGAAGTCCTTGTGGCCTGAGGGATAGAGTCCTTTGACTGGCAGGGTTTTGTTAAGTCCAAGCTTGTGCACTTAGTCACACTGGCTAAGCATGAAGAAGGAGCCTTTCACCAGAAAAATGCTGAGCAATTTTCTATATGCTCACTGCATTTTCTTATTGGTGCCAGTTTATGTTTGCTATATAAGCACAGGAATTATAGCTCCAACTTAATTTTGAAGGAGCAGTGAACATGAATGTACTTTAGTATGACTACCCATCAAATATTATATAGAAAATTTTGGTATGGAAATCTATCAAAATTTCCAATTTAACTTCATATCCTCTATATTTAATTGCTCAACTGGAGAACTATATAACTGACTCAGCCTTTTCTTCACCGACCTAACCTAATTTAGGGTAGTTTAAGATAAACTTACATGATTATTTTGAGAATTAAAGTACTGGTAACAGAAACATATAGTAAATTATACAGTCCTTTAAAACAGAAGACACCAGGTTTTCTGAATTTGTTTCTTAAAGGTTTATTTTAATCTTCACGGTAGCCTGAGACAGTCATAGGCCACAGCCACACAGTTATAAACCTAAGATATTTGTCTTGTCTAAAAAATTAAGAGAATTAATGGATTGAGTTTATGTATACATTTCTTCAAATAATCATAATTGAAATGACTTTTTTTTAAAGACAGTGAGATAAAGCAGTCAGCATTTCACACACACACAGATGCACATACACACATACACACAAACAAACAAACACACATACACATTTTCTTATCCCAGAGAGAACTAAACTCAGTGTTATACACAATTAAGAGTGAATCTTAGACTCTGTCCCAAAAGTTTTCAAAAGTTTTGGCCTGCAATTCTAGTTTGGACTTTTAAAAATGTGCTAATGTCCTTTGTGCCAATTTTTAATTACTTCTAATAGGGAATCCTTCACTTTAGTCCCTCCAACTTTTCAGCAGAGAGACATCTGCTTGCTGCTGAACTGAAATGCTACTGCCAGCCACAAGATATTTTCTCTCTCTTTTGGATTTTCCCTCCAATCAGTAATATCTGTTTTCTTCTAAGGACATAAAGAACAACTTGTCTTTTGTACTTATCTTTTGAAAGACCCCAAAGAGCCTCTTCTTGTTATTCTCTCACAAGTAGATGATTTTACCTCGGAAGCTGAGAAAACAGCACCTTTTACAATCTGTTTCCATTAAAGAGTAAAGTGATAGAGTGTATTACAGTAGAATAGCAAATTAAAGTGGAGACACATTGCTTACATTCAACATTACACATGGAATGACAGTGCTGAGTAGTTCTGTACAGGCAATTAGGAAATGAGATACTATGTAACTATATCAGTCATTGCAACAGTACAAGTATTGCAAGAACATTAGAGAAGGAAAGGTGGGCATGAGTCATGAAGCTAGAATCCACAGAGCAGCCAGGAATAGTGAACTGTAAATATTGGAAATAAATAGCCTTGGTGTTCCTTAGTGAATGTGCAAATAATTTCAAAAAAATGGGTTTTCAGTCTCACTGCTAAAGGAGAACATCAAAATGGTTATTTGCAAATTGATTCCAAGAACAAGAGTTAAACAATTTCTCACGCATCTTGAAAGCAGCTTAACATGCAGCAGAGCTGAGTTCTAGGTTATTTATTGCTTTTCATTTCTGCTTACTTTTTATTTTCCTCCATCAAAGTTGAGACTGATTTTGTTTGTGCTTAAGAACTAGACACTAGAATACACTGTGTGCAGAACTGAATTTCAAGACAAGGTGACTGTGGACCAGCTCATGGCCATGAGATACACAGACGTCAGCATCTTTAAGTCTTTTCTTATGGGCCTTCTGACCTCACAGAGGAAAATACACTTGACAGAGAGGGTAGAGATAATGTGAATTTGGCAGCTACCACTATGGACTTGGGGCTCTTAGTTCTCATGCTTTCCATCTTGTGTTCTATGTTCATTTCCCATTCCTCTACCAATCATGAGTCCAGAAATTTGTACCTCAGGTGCTTCAGAGAATGAACTTGGTAGCACATCCTTTGGAGAAGGTGAGAATAAAACCTTGCTGATTCGAGAAAAGACCCTAGAATTTAAAGGATTTACATAATACCTTGGCCCCAAATTGGTCCATTTTGGAATTATGCATCTAACAATATTTCTCACACACATATGTGCATATTCTATGATCCTCCTCCTATTAAGAGGTGAAGTTAAATTCTCTTCCCATCGAATATGGACTGACATGATTGACGTGTGTCTAATACACATAAGATGCAGAAAAAGCCGGGCATGGTGGTGCATGCCTGTAATCCCAGCACTCAGGAGGCTGAGGCAGAAGGATTGGTGCGAGTTTGAGACCAGCCTGGGCTACAAATTGAGCTCAAGGCCAGCCTCAACTGCATAGCGAGACCCTGTCTCAAAAAGACACACGAAAAAAAAAAGATGCAGAAAATTATGTGCAGTGACTTTTGAGGTTAGATTACCATAGATAACTTTCACTCTGCCAAATTCGCATACTTTCTGAGGTATACACATTTGGAGAATGGTACACACCCCTCCACTATAGTATTTGGCTAGCTCAAGTTGGCATTATCAAAGGAAAAGAGAGAACTCATGGGGCAAAGGAAGAGATGCCAGGAAAACTTCACCTCTTCTGATCTCCATTTGTTTAAATTTTCCTACCTCAGTTGTCAGGTAATACAAGTAAGTAACTATGATGATTCCAATACAGGTACTTCTGTGAAGATGTGCAGAGAGACCTCCACGTGGGAACCTCCAAAAGTCCAATCAGCTCTAGTAAATTTTGGGATAAACTATTGTACAGAGGGAGGTAACTTGGGCAGTTACAATGTTGAGTGAAATATGTACTCAACTTGCAAAGAATGGGACACTCAGGTGGAAACCTGTTTAGGGTGTGCTAGACTCTGGTTCCCTCCAACAACTTTGCAATTTTAGAAAGAAAACCTAACAAATTCTTCAGATCACAGAGTTCTCATTTATTTTTATTTTTTTTACAGAGCTCTCATTTAAAAAAGAATAATATTGTCCTGTGTGAGCTTTTTCAGTGTTCAAAGAAGAAAAAAAATATGAGAGATTATAAGTATCATAAACTCTCAATAAAGCTATGTATTATCACGAAAAATTTATGGTAAGAAACACTTCCTATGAGAGAGATTATTTAATAGATGTGTGTGTGTGTGTGTGTGTGGCCAGCTCAACCTGCCATGAATTGGGGCAGTTGTGACATGTGGTTCCAGAGATGTATCAATCCACAGTCCCTGCAGCAGGTGGGGCCACTTGCCTAAGCTTGCTGACGCAGGAATTTTAGACTGCTGAGTTATTTTGTTGGCCCCAAATAGTATTTAAAAACATGACCGACGCTATCTCTCTTAAATTATTCACATTTTGGTGGCAGGGAGACTGCATCTGTTCTATGAAATCAAATTAATGTATTTATTGGTAATTATATTGGTATTTTTAAAAACTGGATTAATGCATAAAATCAAAATTGTTATGCCTTCTCCATATTTAGGAAAATGGCAATAGTACTGTATTTATAATTCAGATTGCAAGAGATATATGAGAGTTCAGTAAATGTTTGTGGTAAGGTGTTTATCCCGAATTACCAGCATGTATGCTCACCAAGTTATACACTCTTACTGATCATGTCACTCAGCATCCTCTGATGCTTGTGATGTCAGACAATACTTTGAAGATTTCTGGTCTTAAGATGAGAAAATTAGATCTGTCTTGTTTGTTGAGAGACTAAATTAGCTTGGGAAAACATTTGCTAGGAGAAACTGCTTTGTTCTGTATCAAACATTGAAGAAATGGAAAAGATGAGTTGAGATGAGAAAAAGGAATGCGACTAAAGTGTTCAACTTTCATAGAGCTTAAAGAGTGCTTTCATTTTATTAACTTTGCTTTTCTTCGTTATTTATCACATAGCTACTTAGTTTCATAAACTACCAAGAAAATCAGTAAAATCTGACCTAAATAGGAAAGCTTTCTTTTCCTTTCTTTGTTTTAGAGAAAAAAAAATAAATAAATAAAAACAGCTCATCAGACTAAGAGCCTGATTAGGCAAGCTTAGGCAAGTGCAGGGACTGTGATTCTATCCACTGCTCCACATGCCATGCCAGTCCCACCCCCAGGCATGCTGAGCCAACTGCTAGGATAGGGCATGGTGATACAGGCCTGTAATCTCAGTGCTGGAGAGGCTGAAAACAGGAGAATCACTATGGGTACAAGCTGTGTAGTGAGACCCTGTACCAAATACATAAAAAGAAAAAAGAAGAAAGAAGATAAACAATGAAACCAAATTTAAAAACAGGTTAGTAGGACAGTTGATTCATTCCTTATTGTTTATCTTTATGCATACCTTTAGAACGAATGGATCATATATTGCATATTTCATTAATAAAAGACATACAGTTGATCAGAAACAGAACAAACAGAACACATCACACCTTCCTGGATCTGAAATACCACCTTGAAACATGCCATCTTCTATGGCTTTATATACCAGAGCAACCAGAGAAAGTTCCAGAGAAATCTCTCTCTCTCTCTGTCTCTCTTTCTCTCTCTCTCTCTTCTCTCTCTCTCTCTCTCTCTCTCTCTCTCTCTCTCTCTCTCTCTCTCTCTCTCTCAAGTCCATGGGCTACTTTCATATATAATTCCTTCATGCACACAGAAGCAACTGATTTGGTAAGTTTTCTTAGAATCTGTTTTGTCTAATGAAGTAGGGCATTATTTTTGGAGTCACACACTTTAAATACATTTTTGGTTGGCTTAAGTAAATTTTCATATTCAAAGTCCATGGACCTGAGTGAGTCACATCACTTCTCTTCACTTCAGTAAAATGGGAATGACAATGCTGTGTCCCTGAGCATGGGGATTGGTGCTCTAAGTGGAGCACTTGGCACAGTGCCTGCATAAGTACTTAGCAAGCCGTAGCTGCTTCCTGTCATTTCTCCCATTTTGTTGCCCTTTCCATTTTATCTCTGTCCATGCCACATAGATGACAATCTTCTTACCATGGCCACTAGGTGGGGAAAGCAAGCCTTCTGCATTAATTGGATTAAACAGGAGGCCAAATTCATTCTGACCTAAATGAGCACTACAGATACGTAAGAAAGAAGGAATTTTCTTTTTTCATTTTTAGGACTTTAGAGGATATGAGTAGCCGTCCGTAGACATGCTCTGAAATTCTCTAGCAGTTCTCAATGAAAGTGTTTGAGTTTTAAGTGTAGCTATACCTTAAGGCACTCAGCTTAATGCAGGAATGGTCCTGGGCAAATTATGAAGTTTACAGTCTGATTTCTAGCACTTTCTATCCTCTGCGCACCAGTTTCTTCTCACCTGCATTTCAGGAAGGTAATGACACAATGTACTTTCTGCCCAAGGTAATATTTTATCTGTATTTTAGATGAAATCTTTGGATGGCTTATCTATTTGAAAGTCTGTAATGTAAAATTTCCCTTAATTCTCTAGGCATTCATAGAGAGTTGCAACATCATTTAATCTTTTTAGCAATTAACTACAAAAGATTTGATCGATGTAATCGATTAAATTATTTTGTTAACTATAAATTATATATATAAATTATATATATAAATATATATATGAAATTATATATATAATTATATATATATGTATATATCTATATCTATATCTATATCTATATCTATATATATATATATATATATATATATATATATTTTTTTTTTTTTTTTAAAGACACCAAACTCCATCAGGGAAGTTTCCCAGATTGTAAAAACAGAAGCTACTATGGAAAAACTGGCAAAGCACCTGCATGCAAGAGGGTTTTGAAATCTCATGTACAGGAGCTGGGAGATAGGTCAGCAGTCTGAGTGCCTACCTGGCAAGCTCAAGGATCTGGGTTTAATCCCTGGCTTTGCATGCCCTGCTGGCCCTGCACCGAACTGGCCACCAAAACTGGACATGGTGGCCCATGCCTATAATCCCAGCGCTGGGGAGGCTGAGACAGGAGTGCCACTATGAGTCTGAGCCTTGAAGCAAGATCCTATACTAAATATATGAGTGAAAAAAAAAGAAAAAGAAAGAAATCTCATATTCAGGTGACTCCCAACCCAGCACAATTTGTTATCTTTATCTTACTTGTTTATTCCAATATTCATTCGCTATACTTTTTAAAAGTGATTTTACATTCCAGGTTTTAAAAGTCCAAGAGTTCTTTTCTATTGCTTCCCCCTAGTTTTAATCTTTAAAGGAACAAGATAAAAAATCTAAGATATGTTTTTGGGAAGAACCTAGATTACACAGGGATGAGGTGGCACTGACATAGGATAAAGAAAGCTCCTAAACAGTGCAATGTCCAATGTGCAGTTTTGACAGTACTAAAACAGTGAGGAATGAAGCCACAAACCAATGGAAGAGTTTTCCTGGAAATGAGGAGAGAAGAATCATTCCTAGATTTCCAGGAGTGGTCTCGATGGGTGACTATCGAGACCCTTCATCAGGGGTCCTTTATGCAGGAAACCACAAGGTGGGAGAGCCAGAGTCAAACTACACTCAATCTACAGGGTTAACTAATACTAAACCAGCAGGGAAGTGAATTACATATCAGGGTTACCTGGGAAGCAGTCTCTTTTTCAAAGAAAGAAAATATTCCTGGAGCTGATTTATGCTCAACACCACACTGCCACCCAATACTGTGCTTGCAGACATTGTAGAGAAGGACTGTGTAGATCAGTGGTTCTCAACCTTTCTAATTCCGTGACCCCGCAATACAGTTCCTCATGTTGTGGTGACCCCAAACCAAAAAATAATTTTGGTGGCTACTTCAAAAGTGTAATTTTGCTACAGGTATGTTTCAGAATGGCTTTAGGTGACCCCTGTGTTTTAGTTGTTCGACCCCCACCGGGATGGCGACCCACAGGTTGAGAACCACTGGCATAGATTTATGTTCCCTGTGCTTCCTCTTCACTTGGTGTCTTAAGTAGTTTGTTTCCTTCCATACCTTGACTTAACTGCCCAACATGGGCCCTTCAATTACACTGCATGGGATGTTAACCCTTTCTGTTATGTAGTCCCACCCAAGAACTATCTAGGCATTTCAGCTACCATCTTCCCTGCTGATTCAGCTTCAAGACTCCCTGTCATTGCAGGTTAGTGCCCTCTGACTCCTCCTACATCATGTGCTCAAAGGGAAGATGGTTTTATACTTACAAGCATAAATTTTTTTGGCCTTCCATGCTACAAAATACCCAAGATGACTCAATTTTACTTCAAAAAAATCATCTTCTTCTGACTTTTAAATAATAGCTCCTTTCACTTTTCTATCAGTGCTATCCCAGGCCCTTTCATTACTATTTTGCTTTTTCTATGACATCTAAAGAATAAAAAAGCTATATAGAAATTTAAGTTATGTTCAGTAACTTGTCATGGTAGGACCTGCACAAAAGATATCACAGAAAGCCAAAAACATGAGGAGAGTTCTAAAATGTATTTCCACTTAAATGTGGCTTATAATAGCATATTTATGACCACTAAGCTTTCTTTTACTGTATTTCATAGATCATTCATGCATTTTTCACATACACACAAAATCATCTAGGACACCAATATAAGATATACACATAAATTACACATTTTTCCTTACAGTTTCTGATGATCAGTTTATAGTGCCAATTTTCAATCACAAGACATCATTGTGTCAGCATCCCCGTTGTGGGCAACAATACTCCACACCCATAGTTGAAGAGTTTTAATTTGGCTCATAGTTTCAGGGTATTTAGTCAATGGTTGCATGGCTCTGTGGCTGGAACATCATGGCAAGAGACACTTAGTTCATGGCTCCTAGGAAGCTAAGAAAAGGAGTAGAGCAAGAAAGGAGGGGCCTAGGAACTGCTCATGGTATCCAGAATCATACTCTGCCCCATCACTCACCTGGATACACTCATAAATATGCTTTGCTAATTCCCTTGGTGATTCTCAAGTTTATATCTATGTCTATGTCTATGTCTATGTCAATGTCTATGTCTGTTTATGTCTATATCTATGCCTGTCTGTCTGTCTGTCTTTCTATCTTTCTATAGAAAGAGCAAGAGATAGAGAGAGAAAGAGAGAGAGAAAGAAGGAAAGAAAGAAAGAAAGAAAGCCCCTGTACAATATTAATTGCTCTAATGTTTAGGTTCTCCTCCACAAATACTGAAGGAAAGGTTTGAACGAAAACTGTTTATTGAAAACTGCAAAAAGATACATAGTAAGTGAGAGGGAGAGAGCCACAAGGGGTGAAGCAAGAAAACAATCAAAAAGTGTGTGACAAAGCTGTTTTCTATAATGGATAACAAGTTTAATCATGCGGCAAACTATAAAAGAGATTAAATGTGTACAGAGAAACTTGAGAAGGGTTTCTGTTTTGTTTTGTTTTTGGCTGGATCAGGCCACCTTAAGGGCAAATCTGGTTCTGCACGTGGTACTGATTTTCAAACCATGATCCCCTGCCCCTGACTGAGTTTGCCCAAGCAGATACTTTAGACAATTGAGCTATCCCATGGCTCAAGTCAATAACTTTGGACAATTGCCAGATGTGCTGATAACTCACTACTATTTTATGGACTATTGGACTATATTGAGTCATTTTGCTAGACTCAAGTACCTACAGTCTTTGGTCTGGCATCAAGTATGAAAACATCCCTTAAAGACTTCTCCAAATACAGCTTCTCTAACTGTAACGGAACACCCATCTCTAACAAAACAAAAAAAGCGGGGGGGAGTTATAAATAAAGCACATTTTGTTGTGAAAACACACACACACACACACACACACACACACATACACACAGATATACAGCTGGATAGATATATCCAGCTAGTAGATAGATATATAGCTGAATTTCTCTTAGTTCATTGAGAAGAAAGGTTTGCACTAATATTGTTTAGACAAGATATCATGTCTATACACTTTCCTCTGAATAACTAATATGAAAACAACAATATGCAATGTCTTAATTATTGTGACTGTCCTACTAACCAGTTTTGAAACTATTTCATTGTTATTTTATCTTTTTTTCTCATTAAAATGAATATAAGTACATAAATACATAAAAATAGAAAAGATGAAAATGTACCGCAGTGTTGTTTGGTAAAGGAGAGGAAATGGCTATATAGTATTTATTCCTTTCTTATTTATAGTTTTGCTTCCTATCCATTTAATTAGCTATAGTCAACTGTAACCTGAAAACATCACTATAAGTTTTCTATTTTGCTATGAGCTATTATTAATTTCTCACTGTGCCTAATAGAAAATTAAGTTTTATTATAGGAAATATGTTGAATATTTAAAGTGAAAAGAACTATTAAGTTAAAAGGCATTGTTATTAATCTTTTACAGAGTATCACCCCTTGCTATCAGCATTTTACACTAGCATTCCTTTTTATTTTTATATATTTTTTGTCCTTTTGAGGCAAGTTTTCAATATGCAGTTCCAGCTGGCCTAACCTCCCTTTGTAGCCCAGGATAACCTTCAACTTACAGTCATCCTCCTGCTTTGGCATCCAAGTGATAGAATTATAGGTGTGCACCAAATCACCCAGGTTTGAGGTTCAGAATTAGCTCAAAATATTTACTTTTCATGATCATTTTGACTTAGGGAAATATGGACAAGCTAGATAGTACCAGACCTAATGAATACAGTGGATGAGAATACCCAGGAATAATTTTATCTGATGGAAATTGCTGTAAACATTTTAAGTGATTCAAGACCTCAAAGAAGCCAAGAGCAAGCAAACAGGACAGACTTCCAGAACTCTTTCAGAAAGCAGAAAGAAAGGTGAGACAAGTGTGTTAAGGCAACTCATTTTTACTATAATAAAATTTCAGAATTTAGACTTTCATTGTACTTTCTGATCACATCTCTGTTTCATGTATGTACAAAAGGCAAAACTAGTACTAACAGTATTCACTGTTGACTGTACTTTGAAGCATGCAGGAGAGGCTTGGAATGCAGCCTGTGTGGACCATGGGGTGCCACCGTGTCATTATCCCTATACTGGCCAGTACTTAGTTAAGGGAACCTGGGGAGAGGGGAAATTAATTTTCATTAGCCTTGCGTGTGACCTTAGTGGACTTCAGCAGCCTGGGGCAGTCTTTGAGCAGTGATGCAGATGCCACTGATCAACAGAGGACAAGGTGCTGAGAGCAGAAATGGGAGGATAAGCAATAGGGGGCGGTGGTAAAGCACTGACATGCCTGCGAAGTCATTCTTCTGCTATCTTGAGCATACCTAACATTCATATTCACGCTTGCATTTCTATCAAGTTACAAACTGAAAATCAAGATAAAACTCAGGTGTTGGTGTGCATACCTCCAAACCCAGCACTAGGAAGGCCAACGCAGGATCATCACAAGTTCAAGACCAGCCTGGAATACATAGTTAAAACCCTGTCTGAGAAAAATTAATGTATATGTCTGTCTTAGTTACTTTTTACTCGTTGCTGGGACAAATACCCAACACTCAAAATGAAGGAAGGAAAGGTTTATTTAGTCCACAGTTCGTGGAGGTTTCAGTCCATATTCGGCTGGCCCAAGGCTGAGAGGAACAGGGCAGAAAACATCCAGGTTACGGTGGCAGAACAGCAACAAAATGGTGACAGAGGTAGCCCACCAAACACGGCAGCAGAGTAACAGCTCTAGTCTGTCTCTCTGCTCTCTTTATGTTCCTATCAAGCTCTCTGCCTTAGGATATCCACCCTAGACCACACCCATAGCCCCAGCCCTACTCAGATCAATAATCCCATCAGTACTAAATCACATAATCCCAGTGACTCCTGAGTCAAGTCTCAATCTATAGAAGTCCTCGCCCAATGACTCCATGAGGCTTTGGGGGGACAACTAGACATAAAGCATAACAATCGCTAATAAAAATAATTACAGGCCCAATAACTTCACTGGACAATCTTATAAGACATTTAAAATGCATTAACTGTAACTTTATAAATCTCTGACAAAAGAAAAGCATATGGAATACAATTTACAAGATCTATTTCTATCATAATATAAAAACTAGATAAAGGGTATAAAAATAGAAAACTGCAGACAAATAGCTTTTTAAAATTACATTAAAACCTTCAACAAAATCCTAGCAGACTGAGTACAATAATAAACAAAATGAATTATAGATCAATTCTATGTGAAATTTATTCCAGGTGTGCAAGACTGTTTCAACATTTGAAAACTAATCAGTGCAATCAATCATGTCAACAGGCTAGGTGGAAATAAATCATATAAATTCTATCAACTGGTGCAGAGAAAATACTTGGCAAAATACAAATTCTATCCATACATATGTTATGGTTTGTGTCTGGAGGCCCCCCCTAGAGCAGCATGCACCACCTTGGGAGAAGGTCTTTTCAGAGGTAACTCAACCTAAAATGTGTTACTGATTCATGAATCAGTGGGATGCTGGGATTTAGGAAACTGGATTAAGGCTGGCTGACACAATGTCACCTCACAGATTTTGGTACTGACATCACCCAGCCCCAGCAGTCTGGATAAGAGGAGCAGAAAGAGAAGACTTGTTTAATCCTTCTACACTCTTGTTACATCAGCTGTCTTCTGCCACCATGGGCTGTTGCCTCTCTACCATGGGCCACCCTGCCTCAGAGCCAGTGGATTCTGAACTAAAACCTCCAGAAACCATGAGTTAAGGAAAACTTTTTCCCCTTTGACTTTGGGTGTTGAATATTTTATCTCAACAATGAGAGAAAAGAAAGTTAGACAGCGCAGCTCCAAGAAATTAGGAATAGAAGAGAATTACCTCACCGTAAGAGAGATCATCTGTAAAATCCTACACCTCGCTTCACTTTAAGAGTAGGACTTCTCTTTCCTAAGCACAAAGAACTCAATGAGTTAAGCAAGGTTGTAAAACAAGAATAACAGGAAAAAGCCATATTTTTACATTTGAATAGTGAATATATAGAAACAAATAAAAAACATCATACCATGTCCTAATAAAACACAGAAGTGAAAGAAAAAATAAAACATGGAAGAATATCTTTTAAAAATATAGTTTCTATATGCTGAAAATTATAAAATCCCATTTTAAAAAATTAAAGAACAAAATATGCTATAGTTATGAATTGAAAGATTCAAGTAGTAAAAGTTAATTCCCCTGAAACTGGGCACAAATTCAAAATACAGCATTTTTTTCTAGATATTGATGTCATTGTAAAATTTTTGTGGAGCACGTAGGTCCTAGAATAGCTTGAAAGAATGTTGGCAGTGAGAAGGAGTTAGAAGGAACCACTGTATTAAGACTTCCGGTAGGGAGACAATCATCAAGACTGCATTGGTGGTGGGATCAAAACATAGATAGGTAAGCAGCACAGAAGACCCATAAGTAGGCCTACACAAGATGCTCAAACGAGTTTTTAACAAAAACAGAGCTATAATAAGTTGGATGAAGGAAAGAGAGTCATGTGACAAAGAATAGAGAAATTAGACAGCCATAAGTCAGAAATATCAATTTAAAGGCAAATTTTAAAAACAGTATGCAGTATAAATATAAATCATTATTTATTGTGTGCCATTGCTTTCTAGGAAGCAGAAATGCTTCAGTTTGCATTAAATTTTTGGGTTGCAGCTGACATAATGGCTGGTCTACACCCAGCTCTATGGCCCATAAATCCTGTGTTTGAAGTTTCCTGATCTATGAGATGGAAATAACAAAGGGAAGTTAGATTTTACCTCAAAGAGAAATTAGAAGTGTTAATTAACATGTAAGCCTATAGACTTGTACTTGGGATATAGTAAGAGCATTCATTAATTATTTTGTATTATTTAATTTTGAACATGTTTATATTATTCATAAAAAGGATGTTGCTCAAATACATATGATAAACAGCTATCAATTAAAAGTGATAAGAACCTTGGATTTTGATCTCTTGCATGCACCAAAAGGCTCCTTAAAATAATTGGGTGAAGTCCAGGTAGATAGCTCAGCAGACTAAAGTGCCTGCTTAGGCAGAGCGCAGCAGCCAGGATTAAATCTCCAGCATGCTGCGCCAGCCCCACTCACTCACAGGGAGCACTGAGAGGGCAACTGAGACTGGGCATAGTGGTGCACACGTGTAATCCCAGTGCTTGCGAGGCTGAAAACAGGAGAATCACTACTATTCCAGTCTATGGTAGTGAGAACATGTAAAACCCGCCCTAAATACATAAAAGAAACATAATTGGATGAAAAGGATTCTATATTTGATAACCAAATTCAATGGCTTAGCTGGATACAAAGCCGAAAAATTAATAGCAGCCTGGGGAGATAGCTTAGTGGTCTAAGAGTCTGTCTCACAAGCATAAGGGCCTGAGTTCAATCCCCAGTACCTGGCCTTAGAACCTCAGGCATGCTGAGCTAGCCATTGTAAAAGGGAATGGTGGCATGTGCCTGTAATCACAGTGCTGGGGAGGCTGAGATGGGAGGATCTCTAAGAGACTGCACTGTGTAGTAAGACCTTGTAACAAACAGATAAATAAGCAAATAAATAAATAAATAAAATTTGAAAAAAGAATTGATAAAATAATCTATAGCATTCTTGCACATAAATAACAAGCCTACTGAGAAAAAAAATTAGGGAAACCACACCTTTCACAGTAGTATAAAAACAAAATATTTAGGAAACAATTTAACAAGGGAACTAAATGACTTCTGCAATGAAAACTACAGTACTCTAAAAACAAGATTGAAGTGGATATCATAAGATGGAGAACCATTGTGCTTGTGCAGGAAAGAAATGAATATAGTGAAAATAGCCTTGGTTCAAAATTATTATACAGATTTAATGCAACTCCAATCAAAATGTCAGTAGCTTATCCCACAGACTTAGAGAAAACATTCCTAAAATTCATTTAGAACCAGAAAGTACCTGGATTAGCAAAAGTAAATTCAGAGTAAAAAAGGAAAGGCAGTAGGTTTTAAAATCCCTGACATGAAATTATGCTACAAAGCTTCTGTGATATATGTAGTGTAGAAGCCGGGCATGGTGGTGCATGCCTGTAATCCCAGCACTCCGGAGGCTGAGGCAGGAGGATCGATGCGAGTTTGAGACCAGCCTGGGCTACAAAAGTGAGCTCAAGGCCAGCCTGAACTGCATAGCGAGACCCTGTCTCAAAAAGACAAATACATAAATAAATAAATAAATAAATAAATAAATAAATAAATGTAGTGTAGTACTCGGGGATAAAAACAACAACAACAACAACAATAACAAAACAAACAAACAAAAAACAAAAGAAACAATGGGACAGACTACAAGAAGCAGAAGCAGAAACAACTCTAAATACACTCAACCACTTTAATTTTGACCAAGAGGCCAAGTACCTTCACTCAAAGATATTAGCATATTAACAAATAGTGCAAGGAAAACTTTAAGACTAAATATACAGCCATGACTATCACCAGATACTGAACCATTATTGAAACAGATCAAAAATCTAAACAAACCTGCTGAAAGATAGAAGAGGAAGAACTTTTGAAGCCACAGTTGTAGGTAAGGACTTTATGAACAAAGCTCCAATTGCACAGGAAATATTACAAAGATTTTACAACTGTGATATCATATAAAAAAGTTTTTGCACCCAAAAAGTAATCATCAACAGAACAAAGAGACATACCACTGGGTAGGAAAAAAATTTTGCTAGCTGTTCCTTAGATAAATGACTAACATAAAATATATATAAATAAGTTTTAAAAAGTCAAAAGAACCTCGAACTTAAAGACTCAAACCAAAAATAAGTATCAGAAATGAATACTCTTCAAAATGTCAAGTAAATACATGGAAAAATTTTCAACACCACCAACCATTTGAAAGATGCAAATTAAAACTAAGTCACTGACATTCCGTCTCTCTCTAGAACAACTAGTTATCATTAAGTGATCAATAATTATATGTTCAAATATTCTATGCAATGCTATGAAGGCGTTAGAGGAAATGGAAACTTCTCTAGTGTTTACAGGAATTTAAACTCTTACAACCACTATGGAAATCAATACTGAGATTCCTCAAAATAACAAAACTAGATTTTCCATTTGACGCAGCTATTTGCCTTCTAGGGTTCTTCCCAAAGAGTGTAAAACATTATATCACACTGATATATGTATACTCATAACTACAGCAGTATGATTTGTTGTACCTAAATTTTGAAAATACTCATATGCCTTTCAATAGATGAAAAGATATAAAAAATGATATTCATATGCACTGGAGTACAACTCTGCCATAAAGAATGTTAAACTTGATACATTTTTAGGTAACTAGATGGATCTTAGGCCATGCTAATCAGTGAAAAAAAAAAAAAAAACAGGCACACATGCTTACATACCATAATGTTTTTTCTGGTGTAAGAAAATGTAAATAAGTTCTAGAACATATAAAAGATATCGTGAAATAGGAAAAAAAGCTGAAATAAGAAGGGGAAGAAAAAAGGCAAAGAGGGAAAATAAGAGAGCTTAGAAGAAATGAATGGAAACAAAGGCTTTGCAAATAATGGAAAGAAAGGTAGAAGAAAGGCAAAGGGATTTGAGAAAAAGAAGAATCAAGATAATTATTTATAGGTATAAGTTCCCTTTGGCAAATATAATCATTAAGTATTTTTAAAACATACCAATGAAAATAATTTAAAAAGTGAAGTAGTTGCATGGTTTTGGCTCTCTTTGTTCTGGAGGAAGCTCTTATACTACCATTTTTCCCATAAAGTAACACTGAGCTATGCTAAAGTAATTTCCATCCATCTGACATCTTAGCTTGGTACAAATAATAGCAGTGGTTTGAAACAGAAATCACAGTAGAGACAAAGAAAGTACAAGAAAATATGACTATGTACAGCATCAAAAACAATACCAACAAATATGTCACTTTAAATAGAGGGCTTTCCCCCAGTCATATTGGAATTTGTTTGATGCTTATATTATAGAATGTTCAGACCATAAGTTCAATATCTCCCTTATAGTTCTGAGAAGTTTAGGTTTTCTCGAGAAATTTACTTCCTGAAATTAACGATTTTTTTTCAGCATGTATCAAAAACTATGAGAAAATATAGGTCTTTAAAAATATAATTACTTGCTCATTTTCAAAGGAGTCTTCAATGAAAGCATTTTAGCAGCTTTGTTTTATGTTTATTTGGGTTCTGATCCAAATAAATCCCTTGAGTTCATGCATATTCTTTAAATTAAAATTGTATCTCCATTTGTATTTTCCATACTCAACTGAATCACTAATTTTGATCTACATTTTTAATTGCATAGCTTTCCCTTGTCTAAAATGCATATTCTTTTCAAAGTGATCCGTGCACTTACCCCTACTGATAAATGTTTTATTCTACTTGTCTATAGTGTTCTCATTATTAGTTAGAATCAAGATTATTTTGTCTTCTGTTTGTTTGAGATTAGGCACATGGGTCTCTCTCCCGTGACCACATGACTGGGCCACATCACATGCTGTCAATATGGCATGCCTGTTGTTACTCTCAAAGGCTGAGAATCATGTTTCCCACAATCCATTTCCACTGGGTTCTGTATGATATTTAGCAATAAATGGAGCTCTTACCTGATTAGAAAGATGGAAGCAAACTAACAGTCATTTTCTGATAGCAGATATAGGCAGATACATAGGCAGGAGAGTTTCAAAGAACTTCCTGGTGAACTCCAGAAAATAACCTTTCATCATGCAAGTAGAGCAGGTGTTAGAGTTCCTCATCAGTTCATGAGAATTATAAATGTTTCAGAATAACTAGAATGTCTGCTCAGGCTGAGATTTGTAGCATAACTGCCTTTGACTTTGGGTGTGACAGTTCTAGCCTTCCATTGTCGTTTACCTGACTACCACACTTCTATCACACAAGTCCCTAATTCTATACTAATCCAGGATGAACAGGAGGCTGTGTTTCGTTGACTATACCCTAATACAAAGATATTAAATGTACTGAAAAAAAACCCAATATTGTGCAGAGTCCTTATCAAGTACTCCAACTGAGTTCCAAAGTCTTTTCTGCAATGTGACTTCTGCTGAGCTTCTCATCAAAGACTGCTTTATCAATCTAAATATTGCTGGTGGCTACTAGGATACCTGCGGGCCCAGGGGATGACCTTTTAAAATCTAGTACCTCCAGGGAGCTCAAATGATACAGGATGACCTCTTGAAAATGTATGAGCTTCCAAGGCTAACTTATAATCCATATAAAGGAGGACAAGGCTCCTGGTCCTTATCTGCTACCTTTCCCTCTCTTGAGTTGAATGCTCTTCTGCAAAAAGCGTTGCACTGGGATTCAGTGCACATTTTCTCTTTAGCAGCCTTCCCAACCTGACTGTTCCAGGTTGGAAAATGACCACATATACTGGTCTTGGTGAAATTTGCCATTCTATGTTGGATCCATGTGGCTAGAGATGTGTGGTTTATAGGATGTGGCAGAACTGAAACTAAAGTGGAGATGACATAGTATGGATTATGGGCTTGTGGCTTCAGAAAGTGTGGAAGGTATTGTGGAAGGAAACTTTCATTTTGAACAACATAATGGTATAGGATGCAATTCTCAGGGTCTGCCCTACTGGCCAATGCTTCCAACCCACCTACCTGACTTTTCATTGTGTGCCTTGATTACGTTACTCATCCTCCATGTGTTTGTCTATGAGTTGGACAGGATAATAGCAAGTACATAGTAGTAGTCACTGTGCAGACTATCTTGACTAGGACTGTACTTCTTTGCATTCAATCTTAGTAACTGTAGTAAGCCATTGTGCATTATTGAGCTTCAGAATCCTCAGACACATGTTCTAGAGCACTTATAATGCTGATGCTTTACTGACCTATGTATATTTTCTTTAGCAATAATGACTTTCATCAAATTGAAATACAATAAGTGAGATTAATTCTGCCCAGGGCCAAGCCAAGGCATACCAAATATTCTTGTCACTTTATTGAACTATATGATAGATGAAGGTAAATTTTCAAGTGAAAAAGTAAGAAGAAAGTTTCTCTCTTGTGAATAGCCTCAGGGGTTAAATGATATGTGTCCAACTGATTATTATAAATTACTCTCCCATCTTTCATTTAACCTTTTTCAATTTGCTCCTGAAGTCTGCTCCCAGCTGAAGGAGATGCAGGCGACAGTTGGACCACAACTTCATTTTCCTTGTCCTAGACTGTGTGTTTGGATTTTTAGCTGTCAAGCAGAATTGCATTAAATAAGGCTATAAATATGCACATGCATGGCATTATTCTTTAGTTAATCATAAAAATAATTCTTACCATTGTATTGTGAACTGGGAGAAATTTGTGTAGAATCTTGAAGTAGGAGTTGAATTAAAGAATTAAAGAAAGAAAGAAAGAAAACAGAGGAAAGAATGGAGGCAGAATAAACAGTAACTCAGACTTGGAGTGAAAGTCAGTAAGGAAGGCCTGATGGAAACCAATTTTCATTATGTCACTAGGCTTTGGATTGACAGGGTACAGCAGGCATATGTTCAACAAAGCACATGAGTACTTGCTATATGTTCTTATTTTATACTAATCTGAATCATTTTCTTGGCTATGCCCAATACTAATTAGGAAATTTTCCACTATTTAGAAACTAAACCTTGATTTTAATTTTTATTTTTACCATTTTCACATCCATTGTATCAGAAATTCCAAAGGTAAATCAGAATGTTCCTACTTTACTGACTTTTATGTACTACATTCATAGGCAGGAGGCACAAGAGCCATTGTTTAATGGCACATTTCAAAAGCATCAAGATCATAAAATAGGCAATCATCAGAAAAATATGAATATTTTCCTTCATCCTCTATGTTCAATAGTATAAATGTCTACATTTTTATTACTATTAAACACCCTAGCTTGTATTTCTCCACCACTAATACTACACTATATTCTACCTGTTCAAAGGCACTCTCACAAACCCCGATTATTCACTGTGACACTTAAAAATTAAGGTCAAGAGCTACGGAACTACTTTACTGCATACAGAAAAACAAAATTTCATTGCAAGCTTTCTGAGAAAATTTTACTTCTCCAAAGATGAATGGAAAACTGACTGGGAGTTAGGAAAGGAGAGGGAAGGAATCCTCAGACAGACTCCTGGAGCCTTAATCCAAGGCTGGGGCAACTGACTGTCTCTGGGTCATCAGCTGGTTGTGCTCCTGAGAGAATTACCAACCCATAAGTAGCAGCAGGCCCCAGCTCTCGGGCATCCAGTTGTGAACAATCCAGGCAATCTCTATCTCTTTAGTGCTACAGTGAAATCCTTCCTTCCACTCTAGAATGTATATAAGCAATCTGCACTGGAGGAAAGATATGCTCAATATTTCCCATTTGCTCCTCCAGATCATTTTTTACCCTTCTCCTTTTTCCCTTTTCTGAAGGACATGACCTCCATGATGCATACATCCAGAGCGCCACTGACTTCTTGCACCACTGGGTGTCAGACACCAGCAGACAACAGGAAAGTGTCCAGTGTGGATCCTTCTGGCTTCCTCCCTGCTTTGTGGCAGTAGAATAGCTGTAGCTTTTCTTCAACAGGTCACAGTCCATTCCCTGTGAACTCTAGAAGCCTGCCACCTGTTTCAACACCAAATACAAAGGAATGAGGATGTAGCTCAGTGGTACAGTACTTTGGGTTTGATCTCCAAAAGCACAGAAACTAAATCTTATCAGGGTGCAGTTCATGGTGTTTGAAAAGGACCAGGGATAGAGAGATCTGGACCAGACTAATCAGCAGAGAGATTTGCAAATCTCATTGCAGCAGGCTGGCTGATGGAAACCCTTTCATAGGACAATGTGAACTATGGAAGGTCTCAGCTATTAAGGGACAGAGGTGTAAGAAGAAGACAGAGAAGGCAAGGTAGCTCATAGCACTATTCCTAAAAATCTGTACCATTAACTCAAGAGCTGTTCTCTACAAAGACAAATATGAGCAGAGGCAAAAGGCTTTAGGAGAAGAAATGGAAAAATTCAGATTTTCTCGTTAACACTTCTCCAGTATTTCACTACCCTCCACTTCAAGCTATTTGTAATTTTCAGTTTTTCACCCTCCTTCATGTTTGTCACTCTAACTAATGAAAAGTGTTTCTTTTTTTCTAAAATTGAGTCCATGGGGCCCGGCAGGATGGCTCAGTGGTCTAAAGTGCCTGCCTAGGAAAGCTTAGGTGGCTGCAGGGACCGCGGTTCAATCCCCGGCACCACATGCTGCACCAGCCCTGCCCTCAGGGCCGGCTGAGCCGGCCATAAAAATAAATAAACAAACAAAAGTTCTGAAACAAGAAAAAAAATAAATAAAATAAAATAAATACATAAAAATAAAATAGAGTCCATGCTCTGGTGAGTACTTTGTCGAGTACATGCTTTTTTATTTTTCCATCTTTATTGTGCTGCTTTTCACCTGTAATAGATTACATTATTGTGGAATGCCTTTAACTCATCCCAAGCTAAGAAAATATTTCCGTGGCTTTTTATTTATTCACTTCAAGTTTACTGCATCAAAGTTTAGACACAGTCGATGCAGAGCAAACATATAATGTATAAAAATAAGATAATTGCGGAAAGTGATAAATCCTTTAAAGAAAATAAAGTGATGAAATGCAGAATTACAGACAGGGCAGTGAAGCTACTTTAGGGAGGATTGTTGTGGGATACTTGAAAAGAAGGTTAACCTTAGGCAGATGGTGGATTAAAAAATTAATCTTTCTTGGAGATTAGGGAGAAAAATGTTCTAAGCATAATGCACGCACACACACACACACACACACACACACACACACATACACACTTGAGATATGTACTTCTTTTTGACCTTGAGTTCTCAATTTCAATCCATAATACCCCAGTACAATGTTTCCATAGTAACTAAAAATAGAAACTAGCCTATTTTACATCATGTGGATATTTGTCATATTTTATGTTCCATAACAAAAGCCCATGGGAGTAGAGCAATATATGTCCCTCTTCCACCTCCAAATGAACATTCTATGCAAATTTACATGGGAAAAATAAAATCCTACCTAATTCTAAAATATATAGTACATTATAAATTCTATTGTCCGCTTCACCTTGAAACGAAAATTTATAGTATTGGAGAGGAAATTTGGGGAACTTTAAGACAAAAAAATGACACTCTAGATTTGTTCTTTAATCTGTTACCTATTCTTTCCTCTTGAGCTCTTGGAATCTAACAATTTACTTCATAATTTTAAAAGGAATAGTATTCTTTAGGTCTTCTCTCAACATTTCAGCTTTAGTAGATTGTATTTTATTTATAAATTCACTAGTATTATCTTCTATGAGGATACAAGTGAAGGCAATTATTCTAAGACAAAACATTTGCTTGAAAATGTAGCTGTTCAGAGCCTTGCTTGGTAAGAAATTTGAACTACAATGGCTTAGACATTTGTTCTCTCCCCGCTAATTTAACTGGAAGCCCAGAATAACTGCTCATAATGCCATCTTTGACCTTCCTCATTCCTTTCCTTCTTTCCTTTACTCAAGCCATGCTACTCTAATTCTGTTCTTAAATATCATCAGTGACAAGTGACCTTTTTGCTTAACAATATCCAGCAGTGAGGGACTAAGAATATAGCTCAAGGACATAGTGCCTGCCTATGAAGTGTAAGGTCCTGAGTTTGAGCCCTGGTACAAAAAAGGAAAAGAAAGCTGTATCTAGCTGCCATCAAATAGCCCCATCTTCCAGTGTATGATGCTATCAAGCACCCTCGGCATCTTACAGTTCTGCAAGTGCTGCATGCAATAAAGAATAAGGCCCCATCTCTCATTACGTTTCCCAGAAGCTTCATTTTAATTCTATTTCTTATGACTTTCATGTTTTATCATCCTTTGTAATACGAGGATGCACTTCCTATTTCACCCTTAGGGTGTCAGCTGTCACTTCAGTGGGAGCAGCCCAATGTCTAAATTTTTAACCTTCATCATTTTCTAAAGGTCCAATCTACATTTCTAGAGCTGTCTTGTCAATATTTTTCTGATATTTGCTTTTAGATATCTTGCCTTATTTTTTTTTAAACCTCTCTGGATAAACACACTAAAGTCCATGTGTAATTAACACCCTTCTTTGAACTCAGTGTTTCTGCAGCTAGACTTCCAATGATCCCTGTGCACTCACTCGAGCTCACCTTGTGTGGTCCGCCCTGTGCTTTAGCATGTGCTTCTGTCAGTTGTGTCGCTGTGTACCCGCTTTCCCTCCTTTTTCTTTTCTTACGACCCTGCTAGGTATCATCTTCTTTCTTTAAATGGATAGCTTCGTGGTCAGTCACTTGGATAGTAGGATTAATTCTTCCACAATAGGATCAATGTCTTCTACAGCTCCTGTGGAAATACCTATCTCTTCCAACAGAAACCAGACTGTAACTAATATGTTTAAATTTGGAATAATTATTTTTACCTTCAGTCTCATCCCCATTTTGTATTTCTCAGTCTCTTTACAGCATCAGAAATTTCCCAAACTCTCAAATGAAAAACCCCATGCCTATTTACCTATTTCCTTTTCCCCACCTCTTAAACCTATTCTGTTAGACAAAGTATATTATTTTTATATCTCACTTGAGATTTCCTATCCTTATTTTTTATCCATGAAATCCCTAAATATTGATTTTATATACAACTCAAACAGCGTAGCTTTCTTGATAAGGGTAGTCAGAATGCTTATTCAAATTGCAAATGTGCTTTATCCCTTGCATTTTACATACTTGTAAGAAAACCAGTTCACTGATTCAGTGAAGTAAAAGATATAAGTCTTCTTTCTTTCTCTCTTCAGTATGATTTCCTTAAAGAAATGGCAATTCAACAAAGCTGTAAATGGGTAATTTAACGAAGTGATCTATACTTTGGAGTACAGTGGATACGAAATGCACACAAAAAATGCTTCTTTGGCCATCTTAAGCAGAAATAACAATATAGAGAATTAGTGTAGTAAAAACTTTGTAGAAGAGCTTGCACCTTCAGATATGCCACGAATATCTCTCAAAGCAAAATTGCAAGATTCTCCAATTAGAGAAGATGTACTTCGATGCAAAGGGACCTGAATGTGAGCTCCACAGCTAAACAAATTTAAACGGGTTTTCATGGAGGCCTCTGCAATGTGTAGAGACATGTCACATCTGCTTGATATCCCCTGGGGCATAAAACAGAGGCCCTATGTCTCATAGGTTGACAGTCACAAGAACAGTAAATTTTCATGTTGCTATAGAAAACTTCAACTTCAATCCAGCTATGCCTCTACTACTCCGATGTAACTCTCATAAAAGTGAATATGATTGATCAAAATATGTTTTGAAGCTGTAGCTATTGATAATTTTGGCTAGTTAGGCTCTTTATATGCTGAGACATACCAGAAGGAGAATATAATTATCATTGAGAACTTTGTCAGTGTCTCCATACCATAGAGATGCCATCTTATTGTTTTTATTGAAAACTTAATGTGCTGTCATAATTGAGAAATAATAAAATGAGGAATTTATAAAAAATAAAACTCAAAAGCCTTTATGCTAGACCATGTTGACATGTATTTTGCTATCTGAAACTTAAAATACTTAGGCTAAAGGATCTTAAATTTACTTATTTTCACAGGACTCTACCAGCATGAGATTTCTGGGACAGATGAGAAAAAATAGTTTGGTGATTCTTTCCATGAGCTTTACACTGTATTTCAAAATGTCACTTAGAAAAAAACAAAACAACAAAAAAAAATCTCAATTTTCAACTCACTTGAGTCACCAGATATAGCCGGAACAATAAGCAAATGGTTATCAATGGTTCTTCTCCTACATGGTGAATTTGATTCATAGTCTAAATATTTTGTTTAATTTTGCTGCTAAACACAGAAAGTATATTAAGTGATCTAAATATTATTATGTGTTTTAATAAGAATAAATACTTAAAAGCTGATGTGTACTGAAATTAACATAAAATACTACCTAAACCCAATCCACAAACTTTGGATTGATGTCCCGAACTTGATGAAATATCTGTGAAAATAATATTCCCGTTTCACAAGTTCAAAGTTCAAATGAAAAAGGAAAGGCAAAGAAATATTTGAAGAAATTAGCATAAGTGCATACTTCTGGATAAGCAAATCTTGCAACCCTTTGAAGATTCAGATGTATAATTAAAATGAAAAGACACAATAAATTCATTAGTTACCTACACCCTAAGGGTCGAAGGTAATGTTGGGGAAGGCACAAGAGAAAGCAAACCTGTGTTATTAGCTCTCCAAAATAATCTCTTTCTCTCTTTCTTTCTCTCTTTCTTTCTCTCTTTCTTTCTTTCTTTCTTTCTTTCTTTCTTTCTTTCTTTCTTTCTTCTTTCCTTCCTTTCTTCCTTCCTTCCTTGCGTTCTTTCTTTCTTGATTTTTCCTTCCTTCCCTCCTTCCTTCCTTCCATCCTTTCTTTCTTTTTGCTGTAGTGGAGATTGAATTCTGGACCTTATACTTGTCACGCAGGTGCTTATGCTGTTGAGTTATGTCCCTGGCCTCTTTGGTAATCTTTATGTAATATCAAATAAGATTCTCAAAGAGAAGCTCAATTGCTATTTGCAACATTCTTAAAAAATACCTAAATTCCCAGAGGGAGGAAAACATTATAGGTTAAATTCTGTCCTCCAAAATTGATAGGTCCAAGCCTTCATCCCCAGTACACCAAAAAGTATTGCACTTGTAAATAGGGGTTTAGAAAGAGAATGAAGAGGCCTGGTATGGTGGCACACACTTGTAATTTCAGCACTTGGGACATTAGGTGGGAACGTTGCTGCAAGTTTGAGTCTAGCCTGTACAACGCAAAACAAACTAACATCCAAACACAATAAGAAAAAGAATTCAAGCGAGAATTTAAACTAGGTCCTGATCCAATACAAGTGGTGTCGTTGCAGAAGAACACACTCGCCCGAAAAGAAAATCACTAAGGATCTGTGTGCATAGTGGAATGGGTACACGAAGAGAGCGTGGAATGGCAGGTGTCTCAGTCAGTTGAAAATATTGGAACAAAATTTCATAGCCTGAGTACCTTAAGTGACAGAACTTGATTACTTAAATTCTACAGGATAAGGAGGGCAAGGAAAAACACTGAATCAACAAAGGTCTGGTGAGGCCCTCTTCATAGAGTGCAGATGGCCATATACTCATTGCATGCACACACAGTTGAGAGATTCATTATTTCTCTCAGATCTTTTCCGTAAGTGCATCCACCTCATTTTCAAATACTCTACCCTTGGACCTTATTACTTTCCAAAGACTCCCCCACCTCCACATAAGATAACGTGAATAATTGAGACCTCAGTATACGAGTTTTGCAGGTGCATAAACATTCAGTCCATCACAAAGGTTTTCTGCAGGCTGACAAGAGTAGCCTTAGAAGACACCAAATATTCTTTCATATTCATCTTAGTTTCCAACCTTTAGAGCAATGATGAAAAAAGAAATAGCTATTGTTTTTTTTTTCTTGTTTTGTCTTTTTTTGAGACAGGGTCTCGCTATGCAGTTCAGGCTGGCCTTGAACTCACTTTTGTAGCCAAGGCTGGTCTCGAACTGACACTGATCCTCCTGTCTCAGCCTCCCAATTGCTGGGGTTACAGGCATGAGCCACCACACCTGGCGAAATAGCTATTGTTTAACCTATTCAATCTAGAGTATTTTGCCATGGCAGTCTTAGAGAAATTAAGCAAGGAAAAGAAAAAAAATATTTTTAAGTAAATAAACATAGTGTGTATTTTTGTGCAAATAAGTGCTACTCATATGGAAGTATTTTGCTCTTCCTAAGGGAAATAAAATTTCAGTGTATAGATATGTTTTGATTATTATATTATGGAGGCAGGAGACCCTATGAGTTCAATGAATAGAGATAAAGTGTCCTGCTAGGTGTCAGGGAATGTGCAGGACTGAATACTCTTGCTGAGCACTCATCCCTCCCCACCTCAAGAAGTCATATGATCCTAGATATCAGTAGCTCAGAGTATGTTGAAAGAATATACTCTGATTTTACTAATTCTCCTGTTTCTAGCTTATAAGTGGAGAACTTTAACATTTTTCCTTGGAGTCTGAGCTTTTAGAGTCATTAGAGCAGGAGTTAATTATTTCTTGCCAGATACCTTGGCCAGTTAGCTAGTGTTTGCTTTCACTAATGATTGCCATCAACACAGTTGGCTCTACCTAGGTGGAACATACAACACTGAAAACTTTCCACTGTGTGAATAGCAGAATGAAAATGTTTCTGGTATTTCCCATCTCACAAAATATTGAAGACAGACTAATTCCATATGTCACATGGATCATCACTGTTATGAACTATATCTAGCTGTCTTAACAAGGCCTCATGAACTCATAAGGGGGATTTTTGGACCTGCCTGGATCTAGCATGTAGTGCTGAGATTAAGTGTTTCCACAATGTGAGTCTAGGTAGCACCAGCCAAAGAGCAGGTAGCCTGGATGAAGTATAGAAATGGGCTTACAGCCCAACTTGTCACAGCTAAATCCCAGGAACAACCCAGATGTCCACCGGCTGAAGAATGGATAAGGAAATTGTTGGGGTTTTACATAATGGAGTAATATTCAGCTATAGAACAGTATAAATTTAAGTCTTTTGGATGCAACTAGAGAACATACTCTTAAGTGAAACAAATCAGAGACACAAGCGCAAACATCGTATTGTCTCCTTAGAGTGAGAACTTGAAAGAGAAAAATGGAATCTGAGGAGTACAACTGATACTGGAAAATGAAATGAACTTACTCAAAAGGAAAATGAAATGAACTTACTCAAAAGGAAAATGAAATGAACTTACTCAAAAGGAAAGAGCTACTGAGTAGAGTAGAAGGACAGGAGGAGAAGTGTGGGGGAATGAGATTTGTCTACGTATGTAAGCAAGATGATTTGGAAAACAGTACTGTACATTTCTGTTGGTCTATGGAAAGGAGCAGTCAATGCTGAATTTGTGTGTCTCCTTTTTTCAATTGTTTGTATTTTTTCTCTTCGTAATTTCCCATGCATTTATTTGGGTTTTTTTCTCTTTCTTCTTCCACTTTTACATGCATATAGCTGGTAATATGAATAACTGATTGGAAGACAACACTATGCATTACAAAAATATTGTGAAATTTGTATTACTCAAGTGAAATTCTGTACCACTTGTAATTTTTTTCTGTTTTAATGTTAATGTGTGCTCTCTTTAACAAATAAAAAGGAAGCTTGCTTGTTTGCTGTGGTCATTTTGTTATTTCATTGTTTTGCTGATATCTGCCTGGCACACACAAACTGCTTTGCCTTTGTGATGTCCCTCAGGCATCTCACGCTGCAGACTAGATTGAAATCTGCACAAACTGTCAGGTATTTTGGGTTAGCAAGAAGAAAAGTAGCTAAGACATTCTTTTGCAAATTCTTATTTTAAAGATAATAAAAAATGATATAAGTTTTCAAAACATAATGATAAGGAATTACCAATGGTGATTATATTGCTTATTATCTTCAAAGCAGTTGCTTACATTACCAGATGTAGGCATGCAAGATTGATCAAATAGCATAAATACTGTTTCTTTCAATCAGCTAAAAGAAATTAATAGTACAATTATGTTAATATATTATATATTTCCCTCTTCTCTTTTTTCCTTCCCCCTATCTTAGATATTCTTTCACTTTGAGCTGTTATTTTTATTTTTCCCTATTTCTTTTGTGTTTTATTTGCTCTCTCATTTTCTTACACTAAGGAGAATATGATATTTACATATGCAAATTTGATTTACTTCATTTATGGCTATAGTCTCTAGTTAAAGTCATTTATCTATAAAAGCCCAGTGTTTATCTTTCTTTATAGCAGAGTAAAATTCCATTGTATAAAAAGTAGCAATTCTTTTCATTCATTTTTTGATTAATGGATATTTGTGTCATTTTCAAAACTTAGCTATAATGAATTGTGCTGCTATAAACACAGGTGCACAGGTATTGCTGTGGTATGATGCTTTCAGCTTTTCTGGAAAGATGCCCAGAAGAGGAATATCTGGGTCAAATGGCAACTCTAGTCCTAGTTTTGTGAGGAATCTCCACAATGTCTACACTCCCACCTACTGTAGAAGAATGTACATTTTTCTTTGCTTTTTTTTTCGACTTTCATCTGTATCTAGTCACCAAAGAAGAAAACAAAAGACAACACGGTCCATATCTAAGATGCTGAATTTATGCAAGTGTGTTGTATCCCCTCTGGGTTAAACAGAGATTAATCCACTGTATCAAGGAGTGGCAAGAAACCACTGGACAGAACCAAAGTTTGTCTCCTCTTGAAGATAGAGGATAGCCTAGAGCTAGCTTGCATTGTAACTGCATGCCTCCTTGGCTTCAGTTTATATAATTAGATCTTCACTAGAGACGCTGTAGCCATTTTTTCATTCTTTCCTTAAAATGGATCAGAATACATTATAATTTGTGGCAATTTTAAGGCTGAGCATGAGCACAAACCTACGTTAGCAGAGGAAAGGAGGTCCAATAAGATTACCCAGATTCCATTATCCTTGACACTGCAGTCACTGGTTTAAGGGAGCAAGGGCAAGGATTTAATGTTACAATTAAGACAGAAACACTGGAAATCCCAATCAGGCATAGAGGAACACAGTTCGATCCCCAGAGGCAGCCTGAGACAGTTAATAAAAACAAAGACAAAAACATTGCTTTAAATCTGAAGAAGGCAGAAGTACATCAACTGTCATACTCTCATATCTTCTGGGAAGGAATTGACATGCTAGAGAAGTGTGTTTCAGAAAGATTTTGCTGACATTACTATTTCTTTTGGAGGGTTAATTATGCAGCAAACAATCTGCAGCTTAAAAAAATCTTCTATTAGATACTTCTTTATAATCTCATTTATTTTCTGTAAAAGTAAGAAAATTGTTATTATATCTTCTTTGGCTCTACATTTTTGTAAGAAGTTCAAAATGAAATTTTGGTCCTTGCTTGTTATCAATTTTTCTGAGAATTTAGTGCTCCAATTTTTCTGAGAATTTAGTGCTTAGAAAGAAGGGGTTCTAAGCTTTTTTTTTTTTTTTTTTTTTACTCCTCCATGTGTTCCTATTGTGTGCTCCAAATAGCACCCAGAGATATTTATCTAGTTGAGCAATGATACTGAATTTATTTTCTCATTACAAAGTACTAGAAAAATAGAGGCTGAGATGCGGCTGAAAACTCACTTGAGAGATGGAAATAAGGTATTTTTCTAATGAATATGTAGTAAGATTAATTAAAAAGAATCTTAAAAGCAGCATAATAAACTGGTGTAATTCAAAGACAAAGAGAATCAAAAATAGCAAGAGAATAGAAATGCATCACACAAAGGAATTCTCAGAAGACAAATAGCTGATTTCTCATTAGAAATTATGGATGAAAGTATTCAGTGGGGCTTACCCATCTTGCAAGATAGCAGGAGAAAAAAAAAAAATGCTGAGGAGCCAGACATTAAAGGGAAGAAACCTAAAGCCAAGAATGCTGCCGCCAGTGGTACTGGTAAAAAAGATACGGAGAAGGCGAAAAAGTCCAAGAAGGGGCAACACTGCTGCAGCCCAAATCTTGTCCTGGTTAGAGCGATGGGCAATCTGCTAAGTATTCCAGACAGGCTTTGTACAAAAGAGAGTACACAACTGCTGACTCTAAGATTGAGAAGAAAAAGAAATGGAAAATTCTTGCTATCATCACAAAACCAGTTGATGATGACAAGCATGGTGGTGTCAGGTAGTTAAGCTTCAAAAAATGCGTAGATACCACTCTACTGAAAGTGTGTCCCAAAATTGTTGAGCTAGGGCAAGAAACCTTCAGTCAGCATGTCAAGATGCTTCAAGCTAACATCACTCCTGGATGACCATCTTGATTATTCTCACTGGGCCTCAGGGAGGCAAGACAGTCATTTTCCTGAAGCTGTTGACCAGTAGCTCAGTACTTATGACTGGACCTGTAAGCCTTAATCATGTTCCTCAATGAATAACACACCAGAAATTGGTATTTGCCACCTCTACAATAATTGATATCAGCAAAGTGAAAATCCCCAAACACCTAACTGATGCTTCAAGAAGAACAAACTGCAGAAACCTAGACACCAGGAAAATGAAACCTTCTAAACCAAGAAACATAACAGATTTCAGAGCAGATCGAGGTGCATCAGAAAGCAGTGAACTGACAGATTTCACTAAAAATCAAAGCTGTTCCTCAGCTCAAGGGCTACCTGAGATCCATTTTTACTCTGACAAGTGAAATTTATCCTCATAAATTAATGCTCCAAATTTCTCATTATGAACCTAATTAAATAACTGCTATATTTCTTTTTATAAGAACTCAGTGGGAAGCATGTTCAAAGTGCTGAAATATTGCTAACCAAGAATCCCAGTCCCTCAAAAATGGAGGAGAAATTAACATATTTTCAAATAAATAAAAACTCAGAGTATTCATCATTAGACTTGTCTTATAAGTCAAAGATAAAAGATTGAATAAAAGGTTGTAACCCAATAATTTGCAACCATATAGAATTTTAAAAGCATCAGCAAGACTGGGTAAGTATAAAAGGCAACATAAATATATTTGCGATTTACTTAACTTTAAAGTCAAATGCCTAAAACAACAAGTATAAATTTATGCAGGTGACTTTGAAATGCATGGATATGGAATTTGTATGGAAGAGCTAGCATAAAGAAAGTGGAGGAACGAGGATGGACTAGAGAAATGTTTTTGTATATTTGCGAACCTAAGCTGGGATTAGTTGAAAGTAACTCAAAAATGCTCTGAGGGCAACTATGAAGAAAGCAACTGAAAGGACTATAGTAAAAGATATTTAGTGAAAGAAAATTAGCAAAGAGTAGAAGGAAAGCAACATCAGAGAAGTACATCAGAAAAACATCCATTGCACAGAAAAGAAGGTAGAAATGAAATATAGCAGAAAAGAGACAAAAAGAAAACAATAGAAAATGGCAGATTTAAATACAAAATTGTAAGTAACATATTAATGTAAGTATATGTCACACTCTCAAAAACATAGATTAGAAGAATAATTGAAAATAAAACAAGACAAGCTGTCATCCAAGTCTATGTTGTCTAGAAGCAATGCATTTTAAATTCAGAAACATGAGTAAATTAAATGTAAATGTTAATTAAAACTGGAATGCTTCCCTGTATAAAGCAAATGTTACATCATAAAAAACCATATGCTAAGTCATAAGGGAAGAACAATAATTCAAAAAGTTTTGGAACCATGAAAGTTATTGTTTTTGAATCTCATCCACTGGAAGAACAGCATTTAGAAGTCAGAGGAAAAATTTGGGAGTTTTCCAATATTAAATATACTTGTGTAATTTGTAGATGAAAAAATTGTCACTAGAAATATTAAAAATATTCCAAAGAGAGAAAAGCTGAACTATAACACACTAACACATATGCAGGCCAGCCAGATAACATTCAGAAGAAAAATTATAGGGGCAGAAAACTATGTGAAAGAAGAAAAGTCTCAGATAGGTCACTTACAATTTACATTAAGAAACTATAGCCAGGCGTGGTGGCGCATGCTTGTAATCCCAGCACTCGGGAGGCCGAGGCAGGAGGATTGGTGCGAGTTCGAGACCAGCCTGGGCTACAAAAGTGAGCTCAGGACCAGCCTCAACTGCATAGCGAGACCCTGTCTCAAAAACACACACACACAAAAAAAAAAAAAAAAAAAAAAAAAAAAAAAAAAAAAAAAAAAAAAAAAAAAAAAAAAAAAAAAAAAAAAAAAAAAAAAAAAAAAAAAAAAAAAAAAAAAAAAAAAAAAAAAAAAAAAAAAAAAAAAAAAAAAAAAAAAAAAAAAAAAAAAAAAAAAAAAAAAAAAAGAAACTATAAAAATAGTGTAAAAAAGCAAGTAATAGGAAGAAAATCAAAATAAATTATTGAAACATATAAATAAATGAATAAGCAAATTCAATAAGAACAAAACTTGTTCCTTTGAAAAAAAATAAATAAATTGCTAAAGCTTCAGCTACAGTGGCCAAAAATAAATAAATCAAATTACTAAAATTGAGAACGTGAACTTGGACATTACCACATGTGCTAGGCTATTCTGTGCTGCTCTGGAAGAACCCAGACTGGGTACTCCATGACGACAGCAACTGTATTTCTTTACACTACTGGAAGCCAAGAGGCCCAGCACTAAGGGACTCATATCTTGTGAGAACCATGTGACCCTGTAGCAGAAGGAGTGAGCACCAGAGAAGGTAAGAAGAGGACAAAAGCATGAAGAGGTGTGGGAGGAACCTTTGCTATAATACTGACAATCCACTCTGGAACACAGAGCCTAGGTGGCAAGACAGCTCAGGGGAATGTATGACTGGACAATTCATCCTTTTCATTTTAATAACAGCTAGGCCTAGCTGAGACAGTGGACCAAATGATTTGCACGACAGCTTTCACACTTGTTTCCTGCTATAAAGCAACAAGAAATAAGCAATTTATTTAATACATGTATATCTCAAAGTTCAACAGGTTCAGAAGTCAAAACAAAAATTGAGACCAATTTTGTGCCTGGCGAAGGCCGTATCTTTCCTTCCAGCATGCTGCTTTGCATTCAGTGTTCTTACATGGTAGAAGAGAGAACACTGAAAAGAAGACTGAGTGCTGTGTGAAAACTCGCGTATAAGGCTCTTCATTCTATTCATGCAGGAGAAGCTCCCATAATCGCATGCTAAAGGCCTTACCTATTCATACTTTTGCATTGCAAATTACAGTTTCATTTGGCTATGGGAAAGACAGAAGTATTCACATCATCCTAGTGGACAATCAAATATAACCATCAGTGTCAATTCTATTTTAGAAATATGGTGACCAGATTTACAGACCTGAATAGATTACAAGGTCAAAGCCAATTTAGACAAATATGATCATACTTATGACCACGTGGTCATATGGCAAGTTAGCTATTTTCTCTATTTTTCACTTTTCTCTTTTTACAAAAAGGTATATAGGTAGGGCCTACATCATGGAGTTCTTTTCAGAGGTGAATAATCCCTAAGGATTTACAATGCCTGTGCACATCAAGGCTTGTTAAGAATTGGCTTCTAGGAAGGGTTGTACTCATAATAAAGCCACTATTCGCTCCTCCACATCATGGGCATGCCATTGTACCCTGTGTGTCCTACTTCAAGAACAAATGTGCTTCCCAGATTGGAGCGTGAGCTTAGCTGAAAGTTCTAGCTGACATCAACTTCTGAGTCCACCAGCTGACTCCACTAATACAGAGAGCTGTATTGATCAAAATCCTATAATCCCCAGAATAGCACCAGATTTAATGACTGAGGAAGGTGAAGATATGAAAGCCTAGCCATTTTAACCATGGGGTAGTTTTGGAAGATGATATTTGTTTCTCATCTGCTAACCTTGATAGTTCGGTCAAGAATTCACCAGACTATCATTCTGTTTCAACCTTATTCACTTCCTAAATATGCATCTCTCCTCTTTCTCTCACGAGTGTTGATTCATAATAAATGTTGCTCACACTAAAGTCTGCCTTTGTTTGTCTCAGAGCCTGTGTCATTGGAGTACTGCTGGACTTAGAAACCATGCATGAGAAGATGCTAATTTATATGAGATTTGGGACGGCTATGAAAGGAAGATGGAGAAATAAACACAAGATTCATTCCTCAACTTCCTGTAATGCAAGATAAGAATATAGAAATATATGTGTCCTTTCAGACCAGGAGATCACACAGCAACTGAAGCCTCACTGACTGTGATAGAAATAATGATTACTGCTGGCCTTGTGCTTCTGTCTTGTACTTGCCAAGGCTAATTGAGGTGATCTCAGTCATGAGGGAGCCTGCAGACAACCAGCTCTGTATCCATTCTGCCTTTTCCCTATGAAGTGCTGGCCTAAATCAAAATTTTAAGATTTATAATTCATCAAGATAACTCCATTAGTGCATCATAAATGGGGAAATTAGATTTTATATATTTTTAGTTTTATAATCATAATTTATGACTGTGTTGGATATAAAATGATAAGCAAAAAATCGGGAAATATGGGGACCTCAGTGAGATAATCTCATTTGAATTAGACAAATGAGGCTCTGCTATAAAAGGACACCCGGTGTCTCTGGACAAATTTATGAAGTCAAAACAAAAAATAATTACAGTGCAGAACTGGCTGGTACGAGATGAACCTGCTTCATTTCTAATGTTGGTTGGCAGCTCTTCATCCCTGATTATTCCATCTGGAGATAATTGTGTGATATCATCCATAAAATTAAATCATAAATCAACCCAACTACTGAACAGGCCAACAAACTGCTGAGAAAAACGACATGTAGGGGAGTTAAGACTCCTTATCTTAACGAGAGATATGGGAGTGAAATTAGGGAAAGTAGATGTGCAGAGGGTGACCCTCAGCATGGCCACAGGCACACTTGCTGGTGGCCGACACCAAAGTCCATGCTCCACTACTATCCAGGCCTCCAACTTACTGCTAAATGACCAATATGCTGATGAGGAAAGAATGTTCTGTGCTAGAATGGAACCGTATATCACTGTTTAGGGATTAGTAGCTTGAGTTGTGGGCGTGCAAAATGAAGGCAACTTACTTCCTGGTAAAATGTTAGCAGTAAGGGAAAAATCTACAAATATGATGAAAGTCATGTATAAGTGAATAAAAAGAGAAGATTTAGTCTAATATCACCTCTAGATTTGGTTGCTGAAGATTAAAGAATACCCCATGGATATCTGGGTGAGCTGTGAGTATTTCTCAGTGCATACTTGGAAACAATTTTTCACACAATGACATATGGCTTGAAAGCAGTCAGAAGACTAGCGTTTGGTCCACGTCAGTCCTGCTGAGGGCCATGCACACTCTGCAGAGTCCAGCATGTAGGAAGAAGATGAAAAACAATGGTCAGCTACCCCAGTTGATTGGATAGAAGCAAATGGGTAAAAGGCTCATATATATGTGGAATCCTTTGACAACAGCCACAACGTTTACTTTGGAAATTCCACTTTTACCATAATAAAGGCAAAGTCCAGCTGTATGCTGAGTTTCTGAATTTCTGAAGTAGAAGCAATAAGGGATGTTGGGAAGCTGATGTTTCATGAATGTCTCAGTGGGAAGTTCACTGTACCACTCAGACAAAAGGAGGAAAAAGACGATCAGGAAACATGTTTTCTTGTACTTTCTCCTCCTACTGGATAATATTCTCATCAGTCAAGCCACTTGCTTTGAAAAAGGCATATTCCTTATTTTATTATGAATAAATTATGTATATTATGTGCACATATTAGACTCTATACACTAAGAAATTCAAGGACATATTTGGTTTTGGATAATTCTAAGATATATGTCAATCAGAAAATTAAAAAAAAACCCTTATTACAAATTATTATTATTTATCTTTAATTATTTCCTTCTTCTATATACTGTCCTAGGAATGTCTACTATTTCTTACCCTTCTGGAGGCTCTTAACTAGAAACCAGAAAACCACATGAACCAATTTTGTGAAATTAAATAGGACCTGTATTCCATTTTCACTAAGTTCATTGTACTGGTCAAGAATCTTTTTTTGGAAACTTCAGAGAATTTATTTAACCTAGTCTATGAAAACAAAAGCCATTTATGTTAAAAATTAACTTCACATGACAATCTAGACAGCAATCTCTAGAAGAAAATTATCTCAGGCATGGCAGCAGCTAGTCTCAAATACTCCTGTCATCTCTCCGATTCTTCTTCTGCTCCTCTTTCTGCCTTTGTGCCTATCTCAGTCTTTTTCTTGACTCTATGGTTGTTCCTTATGATTTCATTTAGCTCTATAATAGCAAACAACAAATAAGTGGAAGCAAGCCAGTTGTTTCCTGAAGATCCATGATTTCCCAGAGCAAGTGACCTTTTGTGAATGATTTTAGCAATCACTGTACCAATTGACCATAGTTTATATCAGGAAGGAGAAGATATGATCATACTGTTTGGAACTGGATTAAGTAAAATATACATAGCTAATTTCTCACATTTTTAAAACTACAAAAGGAAATAACCTTACCTTTATTTCAGAAAGAGTACTCTGATAACATTATGGGACATGAATTGAAATTGGAAGAACTGATATTTTTAAAGACAGATGGAGGCTTTGGATAGTAAAGGGTTAGTGGTAAAAGAGGTACAGAAAATTGTAAAAAAATTATCTT